>CM052158.1:7379839-7401965 GCA_028455555.1 Augochlorella aurata | reverse complement strand
TATTGAAAAATTGATTCGGAAGCGGTTGATTAAAAAAAGACAAACTCTAAATTGCTCCCTAAATAGCAATCGAGCGACCAGACGAATCGTGAATATTTGAATACAGTGTTTCACAGAGTACAATTTCGGTGGGACTAAGCTATGGTGTCCCACAGTCACTTGTTGGACGCCATGGCGGAGTCGGCGTGGCCCTAAGGACGAGTCACGGCCGCCTTTGTAGCTGCGTGTTCACGAACGCACACACGAAGGAAAGTGAGCGAGCATGGTGCAGCCATTTTACCATGGCCTCGCACGCACTGCTCCGCTCCATCGGCCGCGCAATCTCCAGCCTCGTAGCTTTCGTGGGTAACGGTTAGCCCGAGAGAAAGGGAGAGAGAGAGAAAAAGAGAGCGAGCGAGAGAGAGAGGGAGAGAGAGGCGGCCATTCTCCAGTCGAATCCAATTCGAGGGGAACGATCCGAGCCGGTGGCGACCCAGTCCCACTGAAACCGATCTTCTCCGCACCCTCTGTCGCGCCACGGATCTTTTATTTTTTCGGTTCGACGCGGCCAAAGTGATTTGGAGCAGTCGCAAATCTCACTGCTACAAAGTGTACAATGTGCTTTTGTTGCGGCTGCTTCGGCCTCCGCTCTTCGCGACTCTCCTCGTTCCGAAATGAAAATTACTTTTATCTCCGATTTTCAGACGCGAAGGTATTAGCTAGCTTTTTTCAACTATGCGGGACTTCTTATAAAATAAAAATTGCCTAACTCAATTGTAAAAGTCCCCAACCCTTTTTTCTGTACGTTTCGATTCAGTAACGACTTTCGTCTTCGTTTCTTGAATTCATAAGCGGACTATTAGAAGAGGTAAAGCAAAAATATCCTGCACTAATTGTAACAGAGATATAGAAATTCTTTTATCATTTTAGTGTTATATTTAGTGTTATATTTAGTATTATAGTCTTTCCCATAAATTCGCAAAATCCGCGATCTACTTGTGCAATTGTTTTTGTGATCTTTAACAAAATTAATCGAGCATCAGTTTATGTTTCCATTTTATATACAATTAAAAGCTAGTAAAAATTACTGACGATCCTGATCTCATATTGGAGCTGAATATTCAACAATTAATATTCGGTCAGTTTGCGTTCCGAATTGCTATTAACAGATAGCTATAATAATTGCTGTCCTATTATACTTCGGCATTCACGAGCTGCACAATTTGCCATGGGAGCATTTGCAGCATAATTGAATAATCTAAAGCAATTTCTCCGAGCTTTTTCGAATAGTTATACGAGTAATTCGCTGGTGAAAGTTACGATGTGCTGATCCTCAAGAAATTACAAGAACTGCCGGTTTTAATAAATTGTTGCTGCAGTTTTTTTTGTTCTGTTCGGGTTGCAACTGTGGGAAAATAATAATACAAGATGACGATCATAAGCGGCGAGTTTAATGGCTCCATTTGCAAGAAAAGTTAACGAGGCTTTTATGCACTCTAGGAGGAGCGGACTAAAATGAAAGCTGTAATAGGATTTAATGCAACTTTTATCATCTGCTTTGCGCTGTACAATCAGTAATGGCGAGCGTAAGCTTCCATTTGATTCGCGTTTTTATACATTACCGCGCCGGCCGAGCGTCCGATAAGAGCCGGCGGAGATTCTTTCGTATTTTAATTAACTTTACAGCGCCGATGTGTTTACAAAGAATGCCCGCTCGCAGACCGACCGGTACTAAAACGAATTGCGAAAAATGTTTGTCGAGATCCCGGACTGTCCGTGACCGTTTTCGCGGGAGTTTTCGTTTCGAGTCACTAACGTGTACCGCCCATAAAACGGTGAACTGTTCGTCCAAAGACCGTTTATTTTGCGAACACAGCGAGAAACATTGACGTTACACGAGAAAGCAAACATTTCTGCAGATTGTTCCACGAAGCTCCTGCACATTCCGCATTAGCACTAAAACCTACCGGGCATTACGTTGAACGAAAGCACCTTTCCAAATCCAACAAAAATAACTTAATTCGGTCTTTTACAATACAATTACATGCGTTAAATAAACCGTAATTTAATATTCTGCCGCACACGTGAATTTCTGATTTTACGCCAAACGACGTATTTATTAATATAGCATACGTTAACTGATCAAGACCGCAGTCCGAAGAGGAATCATAATCAGGAGTTAATGAACATATTTGGCAACAATGTGCGGAAGAAGTGTGCAGCATAAGAACCCAACACGCGACGCAAATCAGGGACAGAAGTACCCGCCGCGTCAACAAAGTAACAGGCGGGTCAAAATGTCCCCGAAGCCTTCCAAAAGGTCCAAGCGATAAATTTGGAAGATCCAACGTATCAATTACAAGAAATTCAAGCGAGGAGAAAGCCCGACTATCATCATCGTACCCGTGAAAAATGACCAAGCAAGTGTAACGCAGAAAGTTGCAAAAGTCGTTACGAACCGGCGATAGCATGCGACGCTATCGGGACAGGTCGTTCACTCTATTTTAATAAATTATCCGTGGATCTTGTTGTCATTAAGCAGCGCCGCGATGGCCCATTCATTTCGCCTAATTGCCGTCGCGTTACGATAACGCAGCGAGCTCGGCGTATAAAGCAAACGCTGACAGTGTCACTGTTTTTATCGTGTCCGGCCGCCGTCCGGCGCCGCGTTTCGCGGCCTCCGCGCGATTTTTCCGGGCGTTGGTCGCACATGACGCGCGAATAACGGCAGATTAGGAATCTAGGGTTAATTCACTTTCGCTGTTTCGGGCCCCGGAACGCGGGACTCGATCCTCCGGCGGATACCGTCGTGATAAATCGGCCGAGAAGCTCGCGGCGTCGAGCGAGCGGAAAATACGGGACGGCAGGGAGCGTTTTTCCGCGAAACAGAGCCGGCCGGCGTAACAATGGAGAGAAACGGGCCGGTGGCGTGCTCCGGGCCGGTTTATTAAATGTAAACGGCACGCGGAATTCAGCGGTTGCTTAACCGGCAAACTGTTATGAACTAATAAACTGTTGAACACACGCGACGAGCCGTATCGCCGCCTAATTTACACAAATATCCGGCGACTTTCGCGCCGGACGCGCTGATTGCCGCCGCAACACGCTTTCTCACCGTTCATCCCCCATAAATAATATTTTTACAAGTTTTCCCTGCAACGAAATTTCATATTCAGTGCGCGGCGGCCTCGGTTCATTTGTATCAGCACCTTGCGCTACGAGTCGATTAACAGTTCTCTGTATTTAATCAATAGACTGATGATTTTTAAAAGAAATTGATCAGATCGGCTATTGACCAACGTTAACATATTTAGGCTTACCAAGATCAGAAAGGATGACGTACAATAAATATAAATTTCACGTAGGAATTAATTAGTAGACTGGGGATTTTAGGCAATTATGATAAAAATGTTTTGGTCAAGCACGAAACTGTGAAGACATTGGAATAGTTTAAAGACACTGTCCCATTATTTTCAACTCGTCAAAATGATTACTAAACGAAATAAGTGTCTACCTAGCGTTTGTATCTTGCAATTAGTGAAGACAATTTTTATTTTGTATAAACGTTCACAATCTATTCTTATAATACACGAATACACTTTCATTTCGATTATAAAGAAGTCGAATAGCATTCGCATTTAGCTGATTATGTTCTTAATCTTTATAACGAGTCTGACACGATATTATAACTGGCCAAAGTTGAGTCACGAAGGAAGCTATTTTCATAAATCGTTGAACTTTTATGAACACTTTACCGTGCCTTTGGACAGAAGCAAGGGTAGGTGCACAGGTGCTAGTATTAAAACGCGGGAGAAGTGCCATCGTCGAACGAAATGAATGAAAAGCAAGAGACCGATCCGAAAAGTCGTTCAATATGTTAACAAAGTCAAACGTCCGAAAAGAATAGCCCGTCCTCGAAGATTACGTCAAATTGTCGTGGCGAACGAAGTCGACGATGTTAACGCGTCCCCGAGCCGAAGAGTTTAAGTTCGCGAAAGCGACTTCGCAACTGCGAATCGGAGGATAAAAATGCTGACAAACGCGCGGCGCGATCGAGGCCGCAAATTTCCTTTATAAACTCGAGTCGACGCGTTTTTATGGAGGGTACAACTTTCGCTACAATGTCCCGTATTAGCGGGAACGGTCGACTAAAACGTCGTGTCGATAAATAAGCTCGGCGAGGTCTGTTTCGGGTGGCGTTGTGTTCTCTCGGCTTGCTACACGGTTCGAGGCCAGGATCGTAGAACGTCGTCTGGATCACTCGTAAAAATGGTCCCCCGGCCATCGAAATGAAGCCGTTGAACGGGGGACGATTTTCGACGGCCGACGTTGTTCCCATTGATGCTCGCATTCGAGTGACGTTTCGGTATCGGGGCCCCGGGCCCCGGAACGGTCCCATCGGTCGCGCGGTAATGGAATCGGCGATCTTGATCACACTTTCCGCGGCTGTAAAGCGTTGCCAACCGCGCCGCGCCGCGGCACGCTGCCTTTAAGTATCCATCTTTCGAATAGCCTGTAATTTAATGGCCGATCGTGCCGCGCCGCCGGCCCCTTAAATGGTTATAACTCGATGTGTAAACCGCTGTAAATCGTGGCCGGATACTTTGAATACCAGCTGCCCCCCTCGGCGCCGAAGAAAGGGGAGAGGAATATCGGCTATCGTTGGAACGCCGATTTTCCTCCGATCCTGAACGATCGGGCAGTTTGAAACATTCGATATCTTCGTTATTTCTCCAGCGCGTTAATTGCCGAAACGAAATTTCCCACAAGCCGGAGGCAATTTATTTCGTGTAAAAATCTATTCTAATAATTACCAAGCACGAGTAACTACGTTTCCAAGAGGAATACCTCGTAATTAATTCACCTCTTTAATTCAGAAGTACGTATCGTTTGCTGCGTAAATCTTGCACGAGTTTGCAAACGGTGTTTACACGGGATTAACACGATGTGACTTTTAGTGGCAATCAATACGCTTCGGCTGCTTATGCAAATTTTGCCAGCTTTCGAATGAGTGATGCCAAAGGAACGACGTCGTCGGGACGGACTCGTGACGACTGGCTTCGACGTACCGAACAGGTAGATAAGATTTCGTTCATGAATTCTGATGCAGAGTCAACGATCCATGATGCTGTTTCTAGTAAATGTAAACGTTATTCGAAACGGATTTCTCGGTGCGCTGAGAAATATGTATTTAGATAGTAAATGCTATTGCGACTACAGTCAGCGCCGAAAAGATAAGACACCTTACTAATTCAGCAGGATTCAGTAGAGATTTATCACGTGCACATTTTTCTGCATTATTTTTGTTTGGAAGTTCCAGTCGGGTAAACTAAAATGTCAACATTTAGCACGTTTTTATCTTTGATTGAATATAATTAGCGGGACAAAATTACGCGATATGTGGATAGCGTGGGATTTGCAACATGAATTAAACCAGTTTTAATTAGTATTTAATACTTTGTACAGTTTTAGTTTTTTAATGTGTTCTTTAATAAAATGTACATGTAATAAACTTCACTACCGTTATAAATGAAAATGAAAATAGTTCAATAAATATTGTCAAATTAATAACATGTTTCATTTATTCGTCTGTGTGCATATCTTCGCTGCACCAAGGATAAATGCTATCGCAAGCTCATAGATTTTTCACTAATCGAACTTTCGTGGACGACGTCGATTCGCAAAGAATAATTTTCGCGATGTTCTGGCGCGCTGCCGAATCAGAGAAGTGTCGCAATTGTGGCAATTGGCAATGGTCGCACCGAGGAGATGAAAATAATCTGCGAGCATCCGGGCCACGCGAGTGGGCAGCGCGATTGGGCGCGGTTTGCTCAATCAGCTCGCCCGTAAATCTGTCCCGCTCGAAACAGAAAAAGAAAGGGAACCCCGTGCGGCGATAAATAAGAATTTAGAGCGTCGCGTCCACCGTTCGCTTGATTAGCCACGAATTCGGGATCGAGGCAGGCCGTATAAATAACGCGGTCGCGACCAGTCATTAAACAGCTTGTTAATTAATTACGACCGATTGTAGGTAACGAACACGGTCGCCTGAACTCGTCCTGCGGAACGGAAACGCGGTCGTAGCTTCTCGATCGACCGATCAAGACAATGCCAGGTAAACGTCGATCGCGAGCTGAACCGGCCTACCTGGTCAGTTGGCTCCTTTTCGAGTCCTAATTAGAGTCGTTAGGGGACCAATAAACGGATCATAATCAGCGATCATTTGCTCGGTTGTTGGTCCGCATCGACAGTGTCGCTCTTTGGGCAGCCATTGTTAAGGAAATGCGACGACTGGCCTTTGTCTGCCACTTGTTCGGACTGCCAACGACGAAACCGAATGTCGTGACAATGGAGGTCGGGGCTCCTATTGAGGATAATATAATATTCAACCTGAATTACTTGGGCCTGTAAATAGCAGACAGAAAAGGTGCAATAAGTACTCTGGATATAGTGATACTCGACCATTTGTCAGGCCCATTTTGACCCTGGTTCTGAGGTAGTTGGTTCGATCCTCTTTGCGTCTGCATTTTAGACGAATAAGTTCTTCTGCTTTTAAAATACACAAGTATTTAAGTGTACAAATTATTTTTGTTTTATTTTTGCAATTCAACACTATATTTACTGGAAGACTTTGAATAGGCTATTCAATGACTAAGCTATATTAGTAAAAGAAATTGTTACAAAAAAGTTGTTACCTTCTACGTTAATCTTAATGGTAGATTATTTATCAGATCATTTAATTTTCAAACAATTTTTAAAAAAATCCTTAACAGGAAATCTTCCATTTTAAAAGAATCATTAAAAAACTGCTGGCTGATAAAGCGTTAAATTAAAGGACTTGCATCACGGATTAAATGTTAGAAGATGATGCAAGTTCTACAGTTTAATGGAATAGCTAAAAGGGTCCCATTTCCTTGCGAAGAATACCTTGACATTTTCATCCCCTAACCAGCTGGCAGATCAAAGAGACCCGCGCGAAACGCTCGGACGAGCGTAAATCGAGCCGCAGGGTTTATTATTAGAAACCGATCGTTCATTAAACACGTCGGCCATGTTGAACGCGGAGCAGCATTCCCACGTGTCAGTGCACAGGGCAGGAGTGGATTGAGCGGTATTGTAAACGCGAATGGCAATTCCACGGATGATTTACCGTGTCCCCGATGGCGCGAGCGTACGATTCCGCGAATCGAGACCGCGCGGAAGGTAGGGTTGCGCGGCGGCAATTCGAAGCGGAAACCTCGTAAAACCGTGTTCGGCGTCGGTCTATCGGTTAACCGCATTCCCATTCGTGAAACGTGTGAGTCAGCCGAGTGCCACGGCGTCCGCCACCGTAAATAACGCTCGAACAATTAGCACACGCGACAAGGGGCGTCTAACCCGAGCAGCGAGGAGTGGCTGGGCCCCTCGGATCGTGGACGGAATATCCGATCCCCTGTAATAAGAAGGATTAAACCCCGCTTTTCGCTGCGCCCTCCGCGAAACTTTCTTGTCCATCTTCGTCCACTTCGAGCTACAACCCCCTCTTGCAGCGTTCTTCGCCGCGATCATCGATCTGTCCGCGATACCAGCCTCCTTCATTTGATTACACCGGCAAACACGATTTTTCTTGCAGAAAACTTTTACACTGAGTTCGATGCATTTTTTCTCGCTGAATTCGAATACGGAATCCGTTTTTCTTATCATGTACCTCTAGTTAAATTTTTATCTAATTACGCTTTGAATTGAGACTAGTGTCATTGGACACCTAGCACTGTCCTTATAGTTCTACAGCATTTTTTCTAGCTCGTGAAAGCTCGAAAGCTCGTCCGCCAGTAAAAATAATTAGATCGCCGGTGTTTGAAATCGCATGAAAAATAGTTCAAGTAGAAACTTGCTCCGACATTGCGCTAAGAAAACGTGAGAAGTGTTTTACGTAGTCGGCTAACTCCATCCGACAACGTCCATAAAGTTTCTCCGCAAAGTTACTCGAGAAAGACGAATGCGGAAACTTCGGAATATTCGCGCGGGAAGAAAAATTGGCTGCGCAAACACGTTTCCAGGTACGTCGGGGAGGGCAAAGGTTAAGAGGAGTTCCTCCGAACTGATCAGCCGTCGATTCGCCGATCGTCAAGTCACCGGTTGTCGTTTAAACGTCGGTCATTCCTGTCAATAATTTGGTTAATGTTTCATTTTACGCACTCTCTAGTCTCTAGTCACGCGGGCCGAGAGCGACTCTCTCTTTTCTTTAGTAGCCGGCAAAATTAATTTGCCGGCCGTTAAGTCAATTAGCCGTCGTAAAGGCACGGGGACGTGAAAGTCCGTGACGGTAAGGTCTCCGGAAACGGCCGAGACGCTAATCATCGGACACCTTCCTAGACGGCATTGAACGAAATCGAGCGATATCCGCGATTCCGACTCGATTTATCTCGATCCCGTGGGAAATGATCGATTCTCTCGGTTTGTATGGCCTCGTCGCCGCGAATCAACCGTTATGACATCATTCCGGTGACTTTTAAGTGACGTAACATCGTTGTCGAGCGAGTGACGCCGCCTCGGATAGGACAATAAAATTTCCATGCGAATCATTTTTCCCGGCGCATGGTCGCTCGGCCGGGATGCGCAATTGATCGTTTTATCGTCTCGGCCAGTAGATCCGTGTCGTCTGGATGGGGACAATTGATTTACTTGATTTAACGGCGCTTGCACTTTATTCGATGTCGGCTTTTACGAGGAGCATTTTGTTCTTAGTTGGCTAATCAAATTTAGAGCACGCGGCTGCTTGATTACCCTGGGAGAGGATTAGACCTACTTTCAGCTAGCGTTCTGCAAAGCTTTCGGCCATCTTTGCTAATCTCTGGTTATCCTTTCGTAGACCTTATGGGGACTGTAAGCATCACTGGTCAGCTTTAAAGTGTCCTATGTCCATGGCTACCCTTCTTCGATAGTCTTTAGAAACGTCTTTAGAATCTTTATGCATCATCTTCGGTCATTTTTAGCTATCTCATCGTCAATATTTCAGCCATCTTTGATCAACTACTCTGAAACCCACTGGCCACCTTTGGCAATTCTTATTTAAAACTACATTTACGGAGCAACAAATATTCGTTTATTAAAGTAACAGTAAAAGATTTATTCTGATTTTGAACAATTGTTATTGTAATACTTGCTGCAAGTATATATTAAATAAATAACTCGTAAATGTATCTGTAAAATCTGAATAATCGTAAATGAAAAAATTGCCCAACTTCTACAGCTCATCATTGCCCGTCCTTAGGCTACTTTTCACAGTAGTTTATTCTCTCAGGTACCTCTAGCTACCCCTTTCTAACAACAACTCCTGCTACCCCCCACCAGGAGTAGTTCTCACCCCTTTCCTTATCTCCCACGACCCTGTAAATCATTTTCGCTCTCCACAGATCCCCAACAGCACCCACTCCTATTTCTCTCGATCACCTCGAGCACCCTCGATCAATGAGCTCCCCAACCGAAGACCACCGCAGCCACCGGATGACCAATGACCGATTTCTCCGCTCGTTAACGCGATCCGCAGCCGTTCCGGTAGCCATCGTGCGACCGCCGAAAGAGCTCCAATAGCTCTCGACGCCGCTCGGCATCCTCGGAACTGGTCTTCCTCCCGTCGACCTGATCCTGAATCAAGCGATTACCTTGTAATTCCCAATCACGTTCCTTCCACCTGTCCGTCCTAACGCGACAAATAATCCGTAACGACTCGAACAATCCGGTCGGGGAGTAGGCAGAGCCCGAGGCTGAGAAAGAAATGAACGTGTCCTGAAAACAAAGTGGTCAGCTAACAAAACCGTGGAAGAGGACGGGCGGCCGGGTGTCGCAGGGTATCGTTCGCCTCATAAGGAACGGCGCGAAGGATCCTGGGACCGCGGAGGTGTCCGTGAGGAGGCGACGGATAAAACCCGAAGCGAAGGATCCTCGAGGAGTATTAACAGGAATATACGCACGCCGCTTTCCAATCTTTATCAAAGGATACTGCGAGAGAGTCCACCACCCCGGATCCTCGGCCAATGCAAACACCGGGCCCATGGGACTGTTCCTCCTCCCCCTTTCACTCCCCCACGGCCTCGACCACGCGCTCCGGGAACCGGCCCCGGCCGAATAGTTCCCATTTATGTTCCATGTTATTATTATCGTGGCGCAGTTACCGTAAGTGAGTTTATTGACTTAAAATTGAGCGTGCGTGTAATGTACTCGTACGTTAGCCCCTTGATAGCGTGCGCAGCGTTCCTTCAACCCTCCTGCACGCTGCCACTGCCACTGCCACTGTCGACCGGCGGAACTCGGGGGACCGTCCTCGAGATTGCCAGCGCCGGAGGGGACCGCGTTACGGCCGTGTTGCGGATTAATAACCGAGATATCATTAGCGGTTTTACGAACCACTAAGAATTTCTGATGATCCGCTCGATAGGTCGCTGCGACGCGTCTCACTGCTCCCTCCGAATCCTTCTTCTTCAGAACGAAAGCTGCGATCACCGGGATTACCTTTGCCGAACGCGTCCCTGAGTTTTTCGTATCGATGGATCGACGAGGAGGTGGTAAAGAAAACCGTTTCATGGGGTGCGTAAAGCGTGGAACGTAGCAGACTTGTTTCTGATAAGACGCGGCTGATAGAAATGTTAGTTTATGCACGCGATTTTGTGGTTGTGTTTAACGGTCCGGGCTCGCGGTATTTATTGCCCGCGATTATTCGCTCTGTTTATAAAGTGAGACCATTTTTCGGACGCGTGCACGTGGTGGACGTAGGGTTTCTATTATACAGGACAATAGTTGTTGAGATACTGTCTTATTCTTGAGAGAATAATCGATAATTATAAGCTTAATTTTTCGCATTGGAAAATTGATCTTGTCTCGTAGCTGACGATTTTCGCATTCTTATTTGCATAAAGTAAAACTATTTTATTAAAATAAATAACAATTTTCAAAGCATGCAAATTATTTAAATTCATTGAGATGTGTATAGTATCGTATTTAACAGTATTTTAATCAGATTAATAATCAGCAGTTTCTATTCTTATTTTAGAGAGTCTCGATTTCTTATAAAAAATATTGTTAATTTCTTGTCTTGATATTCTTTTGGTTTTTAGAGGCAATACAATATCGACATTATTCTTAATCCTTGAGGATATCCCAGGTAGACAGCTCTAAATGATTTTACGGAACAACCCAATTTGCCTTTGCAGAAAAATCGATAAAAACTCTGATCAGAGAAATGGTTTGAAAAATCCTCTACAGTAACAATTCACGAAGTAAAAATTCCTGAAATTAATAGAAACCCGAGTCATTCGGTATTGAAGCATCGATCGCCAGAAAAGCACGGCAGCGTGGAAGAAGCGCGGCCGCGTTTACAACTCATTAAAACAGCCGATGAACGCCGTTAAGTGACGATACTTAATGAACCAGGTATTAATGCAGTATTTATAACAGTTCCCAGCTCGTAAAATCCCCGGATCGATTCCATAAATACGGAAACCAGTTCGGACGTTCCCCGACTTCTGTTGAACTCCTGGGCCCGCTAAGATCGGACGACTTTGTTCTGGATCGTGGAGAATTCGATCTGTACGGGGGCCGATATCGCGCAGGTCTGTGACCTTCCCAGGATTGGGATAAAAACGTGGAAAGAGATGCGGCGGGATGGTTGCACGGTTCACTAAAAAGCCGAGAAAACGCCTCGATAAAGGCATTCCTTCCCGTTTGAAATATCGTTTAATCGAGCCTGCTAGTCGGACGCATAATTGCGGCCGGAACGGGAGAGGTGGCCGGAGGGTGGCCGGGATCGACGGGGCACCGCGCGTAGAATCAGAAAAGTTCGCAAACTCGTGCTCGAACGGCCGTTCGGCCTTACGAAATGGTGGCGAGGGAGCGAGAGGGACTCGCGAAGGTGGACCGCGAAGAGGTGGGAGGACGGCCGAAGAGGAACAAGCGGACAAAGGAGCGGCCTCGAGCGAGACAGAGACGCGGAGGATGGCGAAGACACGGCTAAGGAACAGCAAGAAGGGGGCGAAACTTTCGATCGTAAAGCGAATGGAGGCAAAAAAGGAAAATTACATTAAGAAACTCGAGCGTAGCCGACGCCGCGATGGTACTCGCTGCCTTTGCTGTTGCCTTTGCTGTTGCCTTTGCCTCTGTTACCAGCTGGATGATGCTGGTATGCGTACCTACTGGCCGGCTAGCAACTCCGTGATTCTGCACCTCCACTCGTCCTCTATTCCTTTTACCAACCTCCTCTTTCTGCTAATGCTCCCTCGCTGCGAGTAACTGCGGTAATGGCGAGAGGTGCCGGGAAACGACGCTCCAAACAGCTCCGCGGATCTCCGTGGTCCCGGGCACCCACAGCCGTCTCGATTGATTCTCGAGACGATCCACCTTCGACCTTATGCTTCTCGAGATTCTCGAGGACCTGCCGAATGTCGGATTTTCAGCGAAAATTCCGGTGGCTGATGCAGATATGCGTTGTGGCAGCTCGGAACTGGGGGCTTCGTTTTGCTAGCTCTGTCGATGGTTCACCTGGATTCGGCCTATGACTGGATAAATCTGTTGGATTTTGTAATTTAGTAAACTTTCGGCGAGTCTTTCTTCGACTAATCTGTCTTCCTCAGTCACTGTCGCCTGTTCTTCTTGGCGAATCTGATTCGTGATGGGGATTTCCAGTAATGACTTGTTAAATATGCATGTTATTCCGTTCTTTTTATGGCCGAAATAAAGTCCTGTTCTTTTCTCATCAATGTTTAACCCTTTGCACTCGGATGTCGCCGATACGACGACGCTATACATATATTCGTGTCAAGGTGGCAGTTTTCATTGTTCTCCTTTTTCATACTTTAAGGTAAACGTGTAAAATACCTAAATGAAAAGAAAAAGTCTGTTATTTAACTACCAAACTATCTTAGCCATTACCCGCTACTACACCAATCAACTTAGCATCTCCTGGACATCAAACACCGCTACATCAGAAATCAGCTTTCGCCAGATCGATGCAATTACGTTCGACAGGGATCGCTATCTGGTTAGTAGCCATTTGCCATCGAATATTTCCCGTCTCCATAGGAAACATCTCGCTCCCAGATTTCTGGCAGTGGGGTGCATTCTAAAGGGGGGTTGGAAAGAAAGATGAGGAGCTCGCGAAGGGCCAGATGCAAAATTAAACGGAAGAAGGGATCCAACAAGACTGTGGGGGATAACAGGGGAGAAAAGTGGGCGCTGAAGAAGGTGGAATAGAAACTGGCTGGAACGAAAACGACGCTCCTTCCCTCGTCGGGAACGGCCAGTCAAATTCGAGTTAGACGACGCACTGCGAGCGGAGCGCGATAACGAACGCACGCCGCTCCGGGATCGGGGGGCGGGGGCGTCAATTTGAATAAGAAATAAGCTGGTTCGAAGTTTTAATCATATTTCGCTACGATTTCGTAGTCCGTTCGGCGCCGCTACTACTTTCAATTACTGCCGGAATCGCGGCGGAGCGCGATCCACGTAAACGTTTCTTAAAACGCTCTTAGTCCAGACACGCTTCCAACTTTCTTGATTGCGTAATTATTCGATTACGAACTTTTGTATCTTAACGTCCGAGTTCTCAGTGAAAGGTTTCCGAAACTTTCGCGGTAGCTCTGCGAGCTACAAATTGAACAGGGTGCGATTCTCCGAGGTCTGAACGTAGCAACCCCTTGCACCCTAGTGGCGACTTCGAGGCATCGCGGAAAATTGTTACGTCATGTTACGAAATCATTTTTACGGGAGTTTACAGAGCAGTAATATTTGATATTACTTGATAATATACGCTTAAAGAAACTGATATATTGAATTGATTCTCCATAAACGCATGTTACAATCTCATGAACCGTAAATTAAAATAATCAGAACCCATATACCTAGTGTTAAAATACTGTTCAAAGAGTAATCATTGTATGAACCACAAGACTCGATTGTGTATGCATAAAATGAACATTATATATATATATATATATAAATACATTTAATATTGAACAGAAAATGAACTCAGACTCACAATATCCTGTTACTATAGATGGCGACACAGAGTGCAAATTCTGACTGCAGATCAAAAAAACAATTTTGGATCTAGTTACAACAGCTTCGAGTGCAAACAGTTAAGAAATTACAAACGTGATACCGTCGACTCGGATTATTGCGATTATTCCGCATCTTCTCAGCGCAGTTGCTGCCTACGACCACCAAGTTTCCCGAATGTATAAAACGTTTCTGTCTGCCAAGAATTTAGAGCGGATTTCTGGCGGGCCAGAAACTCTCACCTGGGCGTCTGCATTCTGCGCTCGCCATTTTCAATCGAGCGAGCGAACGGCAAAGAAAAATTCTACGCGATTTTCGTTATCTGCAGCGGCAACGGTGACGCCATCGTCGCCGATAGCAGCACACGCTCGCAGGAAACTATTCCGCGCCGGCGTTCCTTTATCGAAAATCAACTATTTTCCCGGGGCAGAAAGAGCCGCGCGAGTGTTTGTCGCGGGAGGAGCGGCGAGACGCGGAGAGAGGTAGCGGGAGAGGCCGAGTCTCGGCGATCTGAAATCGAAATCGGCGAGAACGCTCGGAGCGTGTGTGTCCGCGCGGCGTTATCCGCTCGGCCGGGGCTTATCGGACGTTCGATTAAAGAAAGGGAAAAGCCGTGGCCTCACCTCGCGCGGCCACTTTAGCATCCAGCGGGGCAGAATTTACGTATCGGAGCGAGCGAAGGAGCCGCTCTCGCGCGAACGGAGACAACCGGTGGACCGAGAGGAATAGGAGAATACGAGAACCGACGGTGGAGAGAGAAACGGAGAAAGAGAGAAAGAGAGAAAGAGGGAGAGGAGAGGAGCGGGTGAGATGGTCTGCATATAAAGTGGACACGAAATGAAGCGGGTTACGTTGCTCGGTAGGTAAGGGAGCATGTGTCGGTGCGCCTCTCCAACGGAGTTTGCCTCGCCTTTTTACTCGTTGTACATTTCGTTTACATAGGATCCACGTGCAAGCGGCCGTGCAAACGCGAATATACGCTGCGGAACGCGTATACGTGTGCCCACGCGTATACTGGGTGACCCAGTAACTCCGTTGCGAAGCCACGCTGCTTCCGAAAAATATCTGCACACCGAATTCTCGATTTTCCGATCGCCCTAAATGTTCGTACATTTGCAGTTTCGTTAAAAAACGTCGTACGATCATTTTTTCAGGCTCGTTCGAAAGCTAGAGCTCGCTATTTTTGCACACTATCTGTTATTTTCTTCTGAAACTGTTTCGCATGATACTGCGAGCGAAAAACCGAGGACTTGCCTCTCCTCGATAACTGAAATTTGAAACATCCGTGGAAGCTGTGCAAATTTTATTTCGTAAATGAAGTTCACGCGGTTGTAAAGAACGAAGCTTCCTCTTTGCAATGGATCCTCAAAAATTGATGTACGAATTTTTTGAAACGTTTTACAAGACGGAGGTGTAAAACAAGTATGGTCGTGTAAGGACCTTACGGTGCGGTACACTTCTTATTAAAAGTTCGATAAAGAACTAGAAGAGATCGTACCTCAAATTTTAAGGTGTCGTTGTAAAGAGGAAATTCCAATCTTTAAATCCATGTAAGTTTGAATCACGATAAAAATTTGCCAAAACTTTTATAGACTTTTCAAATTCTATCTTTCGAGAAGAAGCGCGTCTTCGGTTTTCGGTAGGAAAGGTTACGGCGTTCGGAGTCGTCGAACTCGCCATGACCTGGGCTATCACGCGACGGTAATAAAAGCGCGTCCTTGTTGATAAAGACATCGATGACCCTGAGATCCAGAAAAACGTGACCTTGGGAAGAAAATGACTCACGTGTCGCGTGAAACGAAACGATACATCCCCGAAGCATCTCGTCATCGTCGACGCGTCGTTGGTAATAAAGGAGACAGTTACCGGGACACCCTGTATACTGCACACCGTAGTATACATGCACGCGAAAGGGGGCGAGGAGCGAAGAGCTGTGCTAGGTGGGCAGGATGACGGCGAACGGGGGGTTATGCGGGACCGTGGGGGACACAGAGGGCAGAGGAGCGGAGCCGCGCAGAGAAAGGGAGAAGGTCGAGGCTTGGTTAAAAGCGCGCAGGGTGCTCGCAATGGCCGACGATTTTCAACTTTTGCTATCGCCTAGCCGAGAATGGAAAATGGAGAATCCTGGCGGGGCGGGGTACGTGTGTGTACAGAATGTGTACAGGCCCCGGTTCTACGTGTGCATCCGCGCCGGGGCTGAACTCATTTACTTTGAAAGTTTCTCGAGAGCCTCCCGCCCGCGTTTACTGTTTTCTCTATCTACTTTTCATCCCGCGCCGGCCCGTTACCAGCGAACGAGATCCCGCGCACCAAACGGGATCGACCGTGAACGCATTCCCAGCCCGATCATCGATGCGCGTTTCATGGATTTTGGGAATTAAATGTCCAGCGTGCGAAACCCACCGGAAGTCGTACCGCTGCGCCAATCACGGCACATGGTTGTTCTCAATAAATTCATTAGCACGATTTTTTAAATTTTTGAATAGTTTGCAAAATTCATTTTTACTATAATTTTTACTTGTACAAACTTAATTTTATTAAGACGCTTAGAAGGCCAAATACCATCCTCCAAGATTAATTTTAACTTTCTAGTCTCAATTCAATTAATCCTCGGGAAATTCATGTGAATTTGTACCTTGGACTTTCTGTACTGTGCATTATTATTTACATGCTGTAGGATTTTCGAGAAATTTTTGTGTTCTCTACTTTGCTATTAAACCTTAATATTAGACAATGTTCGTGTGTTCATCCTTTAGAAGTATCAAAGGGGTAGTTTAAAAAAAAATTGGAACAGGTACCGAATGTTGCATAATTTTTATCAGAACCATTTAGCAATCGTTTTACTATAATGTCGCAATGTTAGACAATTTTTGTATGTTCATGAAAAGTATCAGAGACTAGATTTTTCAAAAATTGGACCACATTGCGGGTCCTTCCGGTTAAACAGAAATTAAACACGAGTACAGTTAAGCTGTAATTAAACAATGTATTCGAAGAGTATGGGGAAAGAGTATTTTTCCGAGGTTGAACCCCGTGCGCCTGAAAATTTCCCGCTGGGTAAACAGCGAATGGCGTAGGAGCGGAATAAAAGTGGCGAGAGTCGGTTAATTGAGAGGGTCGTTATTACGGCGAGGGGAATAAGGTCACGTATGGAGTAGTCGTGCTCCGAAGAGCAGCGATGGCGTGTGTCCCGTCGGAGGGGGAACACCATGGACAGAAAAAAAAGGAGAAAAGCACGTGTCGCGCGGTCGCACAGCCGGCGAAACATCAGCGGCAGTACGGGAAACTTTTGTTCGCAGCTGCGGCGGAATGTTCTTAACTTCTAACCGGCTCGGCTCGGCTCGGCCCGGCTCCGCCCTGCTTCGTTCTCCTCTTTTTCCGAAATGAATTTTCCACCACCGGACGAGACCTCGAACCCCTCCCCAGCGTCGCGTCGATCCGGCGCGACTTTAATTCCGCATAAAAGCACGACCTACGACGAGAAAGTTCATTTTATATGAACGTCTCGCCCGGAAATTCCGTCTGAAAAATGACGCGACGCCGAAATTTTAGTGGCTCGGCGAATAGCGAACTCCGGAGAAACTGGAGGAAAACTATCGGCCCGTTCCATAAATAACTTTCCGCCGATCGTTCCGCTGCGGAAAATGATTGCAGAATGCCGGAAAACGGCGAGTCTAATAGACTGAAGACTGTTAGCCTCTTTCGGCTGCTTCTGAATTGCGAGAAAGCTCGAGCATGCTTTCGCGTGCTTCGGGAACGCTTCACCTACACAAAGCGGCTAGAAATATGGTTTATTTTTATTGTATTTTAGACTCGAATCTTTGAAGAATCTATTAAATAAGATTCGAGCCAGTAAATGTGTGGATGACGGAATTACTTGCTCAGATTATAAAATTGTTATTATATCTTTTTAACTTTATTACTATCCGCGAAACGTAACGAGATGGAGACAGTAATCGACGTCATACCAATTAACTTTTCAATTTGAATTTGATTGAACAAAGTACCTGAATTTTTATGAAAGTCTTTAGGTGGTCTGCGCAGCAGCCGAAGTGTTACAGGAATTTTTCCCCGACCCTAATCCCCGGTGAATTAATTTATGAAAACCGCTATTAGCATTTCGGTATCTCGAGCTCCTCGAAATCCGACCTTGACGAAAGCCGCGGTGGAGGAGCGGATCGTGGTTCATGAATTGGAATTAGAAAATTCGTAAAAATAGTCGCTGCGAGAAAGGACAGCGGGAAAGGGGGAGGCATTTCGTAAACGAGAAGTAGGTAGCCGGCAATAAATCACAGCGCGCGGGGTTAATGCGTATACCGTGGCGCTGGTTGCGCGCGGTGCGTCGAATTCCGGTCAGTAAAAGTCATCGTAAAAATATAATCGCGCTAATGATAAGCAAATGGAATACATGACGCGGGAACGTCGAAAGCGGAGAGGCTAACGATCGTCAAAAGTCAGGAAGCCCGCTCGTAAATCGGTCTATGACGTTTATAGACGGACACCTCTCGCGCAGGAAATTCTTGCTAGGCGCGGGGAGGCCGAGGGATCACGGCCGATCGTTAAATTGACGAACGACCGCGCATACGGGATCCGTGATTTAGTTCTGACGGCCAGTAATTGTCGCGAGAATTTACAACTCCCACCCGCGTGGCCCTCATCGCGATCTTCCGATACGATTAAAATTTCCTGGCCGCCGGCCAAGCGCGCTTTTCCGCGAGATAATTGAATCGACTTGTCCGAACAGCGTTCTAAAAGCCTTTTTTCCTTTTAGTGCAAGGTGTGGTCCTATTTAATACAGAGTTGGGCATCTTCTAAGTAACTTGGGCATCTTCTAAAAAATCATTTGCCATGTGGAGGTTTAAATAAAAGACAAAAGTAATTACTTATTATTTGTATAGATGTAAATCAATCAGGTATTTACAGTAACACAATTTAATTCTTACTTATAAATACAATTACGACTGTAACTTATTACATAATCCTTATTTATTATTATTATCACAATTTGTTCGTCTTTCCGCAAAATCTGAATAAAAGAGAACATATTATTATAATAAATCAACTATTCGCGGAATTATTTAAATGATTCTCTAATTGGATAATTACTTGCAAAGGAGATTTAATTTAATTTCTAATTTGTTATTTATTGTTTAAAATAAAATTCACTCAACGGTTTGAAGTAAAAAGCGAAACTGGTTTCGTTGAAATACAATTGAATATTTATAGAGTGCCTCGTTAGAGGATAAGATACCGTCTACCTGTTCTAACTAGAATAAGCAGTTTTTACGCTTATACGAACTGTTGCAGTGTATCTCGAAATAATTGTTGAAGTATGGACGCAAATTGAGAGTACAACAGCGATTGCAGTAATCGCAATACTTTAGTACTTGATTTTCTATGACTCGACTAATTAAGTCAGAACCGGGTAAATCAGTTTCGATAAACGAGTGGAAGCCGTGTATTAATAAAGATCATCGATCTGAGAAAGACTGGATTAGACATCGGATGGTGGCACGGAGCCACGGATCCTCCCCGGAAATGGCGGATCGAGGATCTAGAATCTCGGATCTAGAATCTAGAGGTCGGCGTTGCGCGCGATTAAACTTCGAAATGCGCAAGGGCGGTTTAACGAATGGTATCGGAGCGATTCAATTTCGAAACGCGTAAAATCCGCTTCGAGGAACCGTTCTGGCCGGCAGCGTTTCTTTTCGAATGTCACGAGCGTACAGCAGCCTACAACGATCCGCGTCGTCGCAGCTCGCCAATATCGGAACCCATTCACGTATGGTTTCTCTCACGGGATCCCGGGTTTTCCATCAGTCCCACGCGCTGCGAGTCCCGATGCAAATCGCACCGAGGAAGAAGAGAACGACGCGAGGAAGATGATACAAAGTGCCCGTAAAAATTCCTATCGCACTCCGAAGATAATGGAGGGCTGTATCCGCCGGTGAATCGATCTCCCTCCGGAGGATTGAATTCGTAAAAATCCGCAAAACTCTCCCCGACATCGTGGAAAATCTGAAGGAATCGTCGCTGAAACGGCGGACCGGAGAGAAAGAGAGAGAGAGAGAGAGAGAGAGATCCGACGCGGAGCGTAGACGCGGCGTTGCTCGAGAGAGACTGAGAGAACAAGAAAGAGAGAGGGAGTTCTCGATTGCCATGGGTCGAACGACGCGTCATCGATCTTCGCGAAGACACGGGCCGATCAAACGTGCTACCAATGGCCGTGGAAGGTCTACGCGCGACACGAATTCCTGAATAAGGCTGTTGACTTCCATCTACCAAACGGTGGCTGGTAATTAGCAAACCAAATCACCCCATCCTCAACTATCGTCGAATTTACTTCATCGGGCCTACCGTAGCCGTTGCTGGGTCTGCCGTGACCCAGAAATCGAGTCCCTTTTCTGCATTTGTTTAAAATGCAGTCGTTTTTAGTATCAGAGAATATTTATTGACAGTGGAACTATGGAATACTAGAAGTTTTTTGTTCCAAAAAGTGGCCAATTGCTCAATCGTCTCAATTTTTCTCTTGTCATGAATTTTTGTACAAAGATATCTCACTTCTTAATTTTTTAATTTCCTGGGCGAGAACAACCAACAAGAAATTATATTCTTTAACTTTGATTATTAAGAATGACCACAGTCAGCAAAATTTTCAACGACGCTCTAGCTCCTGTCAGACGATTAGACCAATAAATAATTCTTTGCGCAAATCAGGATCATCGTTTCATCAAAAATCAACTATTGAATTTTCCCAGAGTTTGTTGCCTCTGTCCCTGATTTTGGCACGCTACCATTCGAGTGCAAATACTATCGAATTTAACTGTGCGCATGATTTACGACATTTCGCAAGTGTGTGTTTAATGTGGGAACATAAACATCCGCCATGTTCCACTGATTATATTTAATCAATCTTCTCAAAGCATCACTTGCATATTTCTTTGTCGATAAAAATGAATTGCGCTTGGCAGAGACAAGATGAGAAACGAGAGTCTACATTGTTGCCGAATGTCTACAATCGTCCGTAGGCTGTGACTGTGCGGACGAATTTATAGTTTCCAAACAGACCGCGAATCCCAGGAGCGTTTCTTCCCATTCTGATACCTCTTAATGTAACTAGATACTAGAATCCACAAATTAGAAAATCCTTTTCGTCGGATTGGAGCAAAGCTGCTCAGTCTAATCATAGAGCGTGTCCAAGGAGAGTTGGTGCACCTATTTCGGGTCGTGAAGCAACTTTGTCCAGGCGTTAACATTTCGACGGTCGCGCTAACAACGTCACAAATTTCATGAAGTACTTTGATTAATCGAATTACAATTAGAAAGTTAAGCCTCCTTCGGCGTGCCGTGGACACGGTGCACGGAAAGAATAGACAGAATAATTTCAAGAATTTGCAATTTTATCGTGAAATAATCATTAAATAAAGAGTTCTTGAGGTACCAACATATATTCTATATTTTTCATTTGGGTATTTATATGTAATAATACCTAATCGTACTATGTACCATTTCGGAAACCGGTATCTGATTCTCCAGATTAACAAGATTGCAATTTTCATAGCAAATGCGGCACGGAACGGTATTTATTATAAATGGGCTAGAAATCTGTAGTAAATGACGATTGCAATTAAATTTTTTCCTCAAGATTATTATTACATTTTTTACTGAATGTTAAATATTGCTAAGGTCATCGAGTTTTTATAGACACACCTAATGCCATCCAATGACAAGCGAATGATTTAACAATAATAGGTTATGGAATGAATTAACGACTACATAAACAAACTAATATGGCTAAAAAACAAAATTGACACACATGTGGCATGTGTCCAGTTTCCTCGAAGCCCCAGAATTTCGTCACCCACATGTCGGTGTGACGGCAGTAAAACTGTTAAACAGACCAAACAATCCGGCAGCAAAAATGAAATAAAATCAAATCAGGCTAGCCGGAGCGCGCCCCTATGGGGTAGAATCACCGGGCGTTCCCCGCGTAGAACTGCGGATCTCTTTGCCATCAGATTGCCATGAACTAATTTAGCCGCTATCCAATCTCGCTGCTCGTGCATTCCGCGCCGTTTTTAGATTTAACCTACCCAAATATGCAAATTGCCGCGGAGAG
>CM052158.1:7219329-7368575 GCA_028455555.1 Augochlorella aurata | reverse complement strand
TAATGAATTAATTGTTGATTTCACTTCCTCAAAAAATATGGGTCATTTGGCGCGTGACGAACTCATTGCATCTGCTTTATTTTTTAAAGAAACGGTTTTGGTACGTAAATAAATAATCAAATAATAGTAATAATAATAACTCGAGTATGTGACGATTTAACAAAATTATCGAAGCCTATAGAACCAAAGCACGGGGCCTTGTGGGGCCAGTTGGGTCCCAGGTGGCGCCACCAAAAGGCGAGGGTCAGTACCGCTGTCGTCAGAAAGGAGATGAAGCATACAGATCCAATTTTCGCGCGGCCATTGCATGCTCATCTTGAAAATCTACGACGATTCCTCGGCGTAGGGGAAACGGCGCGTGGAAAACCCAGTTTTCCGCTGCGTCCAGTTAGCGGACCGTGTCGAATCGACGGACCGTTCCGCGCTGAAAACCATACTAAACCATACTCGACTATACTCGAGCATACTCAAGCATACTCTCTTGCACACAGTCTACGGGGGTCGCGTGTGTGGCGACACATAGGGGAACGTTATAACGCGGCCGGTCATCTCTATTCAGCATAGCGTACCCTCGATATCTCCTGTCGCCTTTTTTGCCTCTATTTCCCCGTGAAATGAAACTGCAATGCACGCCGGCCACTTCTCGTCCCTGTTCTCTCTCTCTCTCTCTCTCTCCCTCTGTCTTCGTCTATCTCTCTCGGTCACCCGCCTCTGGAACCTCGTCCTTGTCCCACGAACTCGACTCACCGGTCCCCTCCCCGTCCCTAGCCACGATCCGACGGTGGATGCGCTCGTCGTCCCACCCCCGGCTCTCTTTTCCTATGGTTTTTCTCCCCCTTCGACACGGCCCGGACCCCTCACTCCTCGCTAGCCAGCTCTTTCTCATCTGCTGCTGGTGCTGCCGCTGCTGCTTTGCTGCTCCTGCTGGCCCCCCTACCATGGCCACTCTTACCAACCGGGCCGCACGAGAATACATATTTTACAGGCATTCATGATGGCCGCCGCGCATCTGTGCAAACCTGTCTGCCTGGCCTGCCTCAGACAGGCTCGCCCCCTTCGAGCAGACGGAAACCCGGCTGCTGCTCTGCTCTGATCTCCTCTGTTGCTGCTAGATGCTGCTGCCTGACTGGCCATGGCCAACCCCATGGATACTCTATCCTTCTTCGATTATTGTCACTCGGCCTACTCTTCCCTCTATAGTCTTTGCTCTGACTCTTGGAAGATCATGCACACCCTCCTGCAGATCTGATTTTTTCTTTGAATTCTTCGTGAACGTGCGATATTTATTTAATTCCTTACACCTGAAGTGCCACTAAAAATTGTTGCACCATGCTTCAAAATAATTTGGACAGTGTTCAAGTTTGTTTGTATTTTTAAAAAATTCGTTAAAAATGTATTGTACCTAGTAACGGGTTTAATTTCATATATAAAAGTAGCAATAAATTTTGTAAAATGGAAATACTGTAGGTCGGGAAACATGGTTCGGTTAATAGAGCAATGACGTTTAGGTATAATAGATTAATACAATGAAAATAAATTAATAGTGTACAGAAAGGGTTAATAGAGTTTATAACCTAGTAGTGGGTATAATTGTTACAAAGTAGAACGATCGACGCCATTAAAATTCTTCAAACGATTTTACACATTGCCAAACCACTCTAATTCATATTGCAGAGAATGAAGTAGCAATTAATGGAAAAATGGTGTAAGAAAAATTGAAAAGCTACTTTGCAAGATACGGTAGTCATTTCGGGAATAGAGAAGCGAGAAATTCTGGTCCGGAAATAATTTCTAGGTTACTTTTAAAGTTTCCCTCGACCATGCAGGGAGATCGAGGAGTCACGTATTCTGGTGACGCAATGTGACACTTTTCACGGGGATAGATTGAAACCTGACACGAATCCCACGAGTCTCCGTTCGAACTCCGGAAAGATAAAACAGAGAAAATCCTGACGCGGTTGGATCGACGTTTCGGTCTATCAAGAAGCTGGAGAGAGAGAGAGAGAAAGAGAGAAAGAGAGAGGGAAAGAGAGAGAAATAGATTCTCGGGGAAAGGGGAAAAACCATCGGACAATATAGTGATCAACGAGATAGTGGCGGAAGAGGGACAATGTGAAAGGGAGTAGACCAACGAGGTAACCCGATATGAACTTCACGAATAGCCTTTCTGGTGGGACCGTCCTCGCAATTGGTCAAGAACACGCGACGTTCGAGGACTCTAAAGGGAGGACTCTAAAGGGAGAGACTAAGGGAATGGCAGTAAAGCGTTCGTACAGCTGGAAACAAGAATTCAATCCCTTTAGGGTAGATAGAGCCCGTCATCCTAGGCGAGAAACGCTTGATTAAAATATAAAATATATAAAATCGACTTTGTTAGAAATCCTTTCTCCCACTAAATCAGTGGTTTAGGATCATAGTAGCGTGGGTGACGTTTTCGAAAATATTCTAATTAATCTATACAGACCAAACTGTTAAAAAGACAAGAGGAATAAATTATAAAGTTATTAGAAATTCACTTAATTCTAAATTATTTTAGTAATCAATTTGATCATTAAACAATACTCATGTCAGTACAAAATAATTCTCCTTGTTAACAACAACGAGGAAAATGCAACTTACGTCACTATGATTCTAACCCACTTCATTTTAAGTAGAATTAGAATAGCCAGCAAGTATTGTTTAACACAAATGCCGTAAATCGACCCGACAAATTCGTGTAAAATCAAAGTAATTTAAACATCCAAGTACATTCAGTATCTTCGAATCTATTCGAATGAAAATGAATTTTGAAACCTTCGAATTTGACGACTCTGAACGAATGCCCTACTTTCAAAGAAGTTTGCGCCTAACCTGACGTACAGAATTTTCTACTTGCCCCGATATGAATCTTTAATTCAAGGCTTCATTGGAAGAGAACATTGTCCGTGACCGCTGTCCACTTTCTAACCACAGTGCGTTAATATTTAACCCACTTTCGCCGTAGACGCAGCGACGTCTTCGATTTAAAAGGCCCATAGGCTGTGAGCAACCGCGCAGGAACATCGTCGCGCGTTCCCATAATCGGAACAGCAGAAAAACAAACACGTCCGTATCCTTCAGGGACGTGAAAGGTGTCTTAAAACTCGAGTATCGCTCGAAGACAATGGCTGCCGGTAACAACGGGTTGAAGCCGGGTCCGTCGCCATTCGGTAATGGTCGCCGGCCAATCGGCGGGCATAAAAGTGGACAGATGTATAGCCCGCGCAAATCGCGGCCAAAATTGCGCCCGTAATTGCGCAATAAAGCTCGTCGACCGGGCAAGAAAGGGGCCAGAGGGGGGAGGGAGATATGGAGATGAGAGAGAGAGAGAGAGAGAGAGAGAGAGAGAGAGAAAGGCGGACTACTCGAGTTCACCATCGATTCGAAATTTACTGGCTCGCTCCGTCTAATTGAATAGTCGTGGAAACTTAATCGATGAGATTGTTCGAGGGAAACGAGAGGGAATCGAGAGAGTCCCCGAGTTTTCGTGGAACGAGTGCGAACGTATTGTGCGAGGGAGTATCGATTCCGACGGAAACCGAATCGGAGCGACAGCGGTTTCGGTCCGAGCGACGCCGTTGCCGAAGGTCGGGGACGGTTTTCGGGCTGCCGAAATTCTATCAATCCTCCTCCATTTTCCTTTCGAAATTATTCCGTGCTCGATTTGCACAACATTCTTAATCATTCACTACCATTTACTTTTATAAACGCCATTCGCAGACGCATTCAAATATTCGGATAGCTCGAATATACGCTCAGCGAGAATAATCAACGATTGCTTCCTTCTTCCATTTAGGAAACGTAAAACAGGCAGTGCTGGGGACGTGCCCGGTTCAAATAAAAACTCTCGGAACCCGCTTCATTAAAGAAATTAACTGCGAAGCTGTTAGAATGATGGTTGAACTTCGAAAGTGTTTATTCCTCGATGCAATGGAATAGTCAATGAACGAAAGGATTGAACTGAGTTTTTAAAATAATTTTGATTGCAATATACGAAATAAACTGTATGATACTAGGCTTTTTAACATACAAAATAGTTAATTCACTATGTCGAGAATTTTTAAGGTTGGTAACAAGCATTAATTGGACCTTAGCATATAGAATTTACGCATTTACCAGAAAATACATCGTTAAAAGAAGTTTATTAATAACAATTTTTAATTCTTTATGCCAACATTATTAATAACAACTGTTTAAAAACCTACGGGGTTAATCTAACGCCATATGGAAGCTTAAATCGCGCTTCCACATCTAGGAACACGTAAATCCTTTATTACGACTTCACGGGCAGTACGAAATGAAGCGCGGAAAAAACCACGAGCGAATCTCTATCAACGCCAACCGGAAGAAGAATTTGACATCTATTAGTCCCCGACGCGGAACGAGTTGGGAATTTACATTCGACGTTACTCGGTCACTAAATCGGAGAAACAGCGCGGGGTCGTGATTCCGGGCGTTAGTGCGTGCGCAATGAATGATAAACGGGCGTGAATAAATCCGCGAAGAGCGCGGACCACGGTGTAAAGCGTTCCCCTTATTGTTTCACGAGAATCGACTCGAGAGACGCTTATCGCCGGAATGGCTCGTTATAAACTAATTTACACAAAGCGTTAGCGCGGGAAACGTAATACCGTAAAAATCCGGCGTCACCCGGATGTGCAGTAATTCAGCCGGTGACTCATAGCGAAACCAGTTCCCGCCGTTTTGCACCGCGATTTTCTCGAGCGCGCTCGCCGAATATTCGTGATAAATTTATCGATAACGCGAGGGGAAAAGCCGTCGTGCTCCGTAAAAACGTCGGCTTTTGTCGATCCGCTGCCACTCCGAAAAATCATTTTCTCAGGCTCGCTCCGTTGCTAAATAAATTGACACGCTTTCGGGACTCGCGCTGGCCGCGCGACGACTTAAATCATTTCTGATCTGATACTTTCCTCGCGCACCTGTTTCCTGAACACTTGTTCAGTTAATTACCCAAGCGCGATAAAGATAAAGAGTAGCAAGTGGCAGATAAAGTTTTAAGGGTCTATAGCGAATGAAAACTCGTTTCCGTGGGAAGAGTTCCGCGAAATTTTGCGAAAATTGTTTCCTCCCGTTTTTACGAGGCTGCAGGTTCTTTGAAATTATTTTCCGTGAATCAGGTTTGTTGGATCAAGAGATAATTTCCTGGGTCCATTGAGGGAAGCCTGAGAAAATGTTTATCATTGCGCCGGGTGCGCCGATTCGCGATGATTCCCCCGTATATCTATTCAGAACTATTCATAGAAAACATCCATGGGGCATCGGATGGGCACGACGTTTATCGTTGACGCGTAATTAGGCGACTTTACGGTGACACCTCGGCTATGATCCCCTGAATGAAAATCCACATAGGCTGGATAATTTATTCGATCGGCTCGGGTTTTACGAGTTAGTGCGTGAAAACGCAGGGTAATTTGCGGAAAACAGTTCGAGGTGTCTTAATGAAACTTATACTCTATCAAAACAACGCAGTTTACTTGCTATATAAATCGTGGGCTATTGTAAAACGCTGACTGATTCATGAACCACCGTGCATTGTAGTACGCTAGCCACACACGTTTATAATGTATGTATGTATATAGAGTAGTAGAGAATTTGTTAATTCAAAACTAAATGAAATAAAAGAATACTAGAAACGTCTTATATATAAATATATAAAAATAACTATACCCGATAACAAACCAAAGACACAACAATTAGGTACACTACAGCAAAGTTGCGCAAAAAGTAATCTGATTAATGATTAACGATTATAACTCGTTGGTTATTATAACTAATTTATAATAATTTATAATAGCCAACGAGTTATAATAGTTAATCATTAATCAGATTAGTTTTTGCCTAACCCTACCCTACAGAAACCAATATTCACTACCCAATACCTAAACAAAATGTCTTCCTTTTTCAGCCGACATTATTCCTTGCAACCTATAATCTTCACATATCTCTATCCAAAATATCACTATCATTTTTATCAAAATAATCTGTACTTGCAATAATCTATAGTGATCTATACCAATTAAAATGGCGAAACACGCGACATATTGGACTAGTTTATCTCGAATCAGGCGCCAAAGGCTACAATCGTTCCTGCACCTTGCTCTTTCGGTAGGCCCTGTGGCTCCCCCATTTGGCTCACGGAGGTCCCATGGGGCACCGTCGGGCTAGAGAAGCCTGCCTATCCCCTTGGGACCCGATGTAGTCATAAGCGACCCGGCTGCGCTAAAATCGGTGGCAATAACTTGCCACGCATCGCTCGGTAAACCGTCGTAAAACTCGAGAAGGGAAAGAAAAGTGGAGAGTAGACCGCACCCCCACGAGAGAAAAAGAGAGACAAAGAGACAGAGAGAGAGAGAGAGCGAGAGATAGAGCACCGGGATAAAAAAAAACAAGGAAAACGGAGCAAAACGGCCGCGCCACGGCTAAACGCCGCGTTCGAGTAATGGCCGATGGCTTGTACGCAAGATATGCACCGAACGGCTTTCGGTAATTATAATAATGACCGCTGTGCGAGGAGCAACGATCCCTGGGAAGCATCGGCTGCCTTCGCAAAGCATACACGTTCCCTTATTATCCCCACGGACAACCATCGGCTCTCCCCGTCGTTACGGGATACCACTCGCGGTCGGTACTTTCCCTCCGAGAAGATTTATTCGGCTGACAGTAAATTCGATGATGGATTCGCGGCCCGGGACCTCTGGGGTGTGGGTGGACGAACTCGCGAGGCTTCGACCTCGTCTGTACTCCTCTCACGTCGCTCGCAGAATTTTTATGGAGATTTATACGCCTTCGTCTATCCGAGGAGTCAAGGTAACTTGGAGATTTGCTGCTTGAATTAATAGGCTCGATGGGCTTAGAATAATCCCATGCAATCCAAGATGCTAGACGATTTTTCTGCTAGAGTTATGACCATCTAAAGCATTTACAGTTTCTTTGATAGGCTGCTGATTTTTGTCCATTTGTTTGATCTGTTAAAGACAGTGGGAAATGTATGAACAAAAGGAAGAAGCAAAGTTTTATACGATTTTTATATTATCTTGGATAAAAGCTTTATCCAACCTATGAAACGAAGTTATTGGTTACGTAGAAAATAAAATGACGAAACTTGTACTGCATAAAAAGATACAACTAAATCTTGTGCAAGTGGTTGAAGCTTATAAATCATTTTGAAGCATCGAGATCGTAGTATTTTTAATACGTCGTGCTCGAAAAAATTGTTACATCGTTTTCCAAAAGAATATTTACGTTGCTAAAATCTGTATCTAATAAAATGAGAATAATTGTAGAAAATGAAAATAATATTTTCGTTTGAAATAAATTTCTTGATTTTAGAATTAGACTATCTAATCAAATAACGGGGTTCGGATTATTCTGTATATACTATAAAGATATAAATCGATGTGGTAACCTCCAAAGCGCGAAATTACGACGTTCTTGCAAGAAGCATGAATCATCGTTGAATAAGCTATAACAAATGTTTCGTGATAAATTTCGCAACAATGTCTGGAAATATGCAGAAAGGCAGAAATCAGTTTATTTCATTTTCGCGGAGAACAATCGGAGACTTTCGCGCTGATAGCGAAAGTACTAATCCGCGTCCCGGGAAAATCGCGGAAAGATCGGCAGTCTAGTTACGGTGACAGAAATTACCCTAATCCGAGCGTAGACGACGGGCTTGCGCGCGCGGTCTCGGCTCCTTAGACAATAACGGGTCCGAAACGGGCGGAGATCAAGATAAAATTTCGAGCCATCCAATTTATTCGAATGTCTCCGGCGGTGTATCTGTTTCGAAACACGCAGTCAGCCGTTTCCGGAATTCGCCGTTTTCCGACGCAGCTAGTAAACCGGCAATAAAACGGTGTCTCCGTCGCGGAGGAGCACCGCGCCGCAGAAAATCAACTTGCGGCGCGTACGAGCATTCTTCCCGCAACTACCTGGCCGTGATCCAACGAAAGGATGGTTTTTCGAGTCGCGAGACAGCAGCACCCAACGCTCACGTCTCTCTCTCTCTCTCTGGTCCCGACTTGTTCCAGGTACTTTGTACTTGCGAATAATTACCAGAGACGCTCCGTCGTTCTTTATTAACCCCCATAAATTAGGCCCAGGGTCGTCGAATTTTTCGAACCGATGGAACGCACCGGAATCTGTTGAGCCGTTCCACAGAAGAATATCCCATCGGTGTTTCCATCGAAAATTTCGACAGCGGACTCCGAAGGCACGGACGCGATTTTGCGGCGAGATTGCCTTCCCCGGTGCTGCAGATCGCTAAATATACATGCAACTCGCGAAAGGCTCGCGAGTAGGCGAACGAATGGTGTGGTGCACACGCCACAGATGGCAGCAGCTAACAAGGAAACCTGGACCAAGTTCGATAATCCAACTCGAACAAATTCGGAGTTTAATGGGGTAGATAGGGCGCGATGAGCGTCCTCTCTCCCTCTCTCCCTCTCTATCCGCACCCGGTCCCCCCATAAGGGATCGAACCGGCGCTCCTCTAGGTTGTCTAAAAGCTCGCCGGATCCGTCGGATTTGCTTGCCATAAGTTCGGCAGTCGGCTTCCGATACATAGCTTTGTTTCGCTGCTTCGGAACCGGGGATGAAAGCACGGAATTACCGCGGCGAAGGCCTTTTCCAATTCGAACACGGGATGTCTGCTATAATTACGGGAGATGTTCCGGATAACTCGCGCGGCTAACAGGCACTCTAATCTCGTGGAATTTTATCCGCGGTGTAACGGCCCCTCGTTTGTCAGCGCGCTCCCAGCACGGAGCCAAATCCCTTTTTCATCTAAATTCCACCGTAACCAATAAATTTCTAACACTATCCAGAAGGCGGCCGCCGTTTCTTCTTCAAAAACCCACCGAATTATTTCCCCTCGCTGCCTAGATGCCGGCCATATACCTGGCGGGTGCTTTAATACCTGCCATTTCGCCGCGGCTGCGAATTGTTTGGATACCGACGGCTCTCGCAACCGGCGGATTCGCTTTCGTTCGGAACATTCTGCGCCCGGCTGCTATCCAGCGACTTTGATACCAATCCTAGACTATCCTCTGTTTGGTTAGCAAGCTTTCTGCTCTTTCGAACCGTACAGAGCTGATTCCGTCTCGCTGCGGTGCAGCAGCAATTCGAAACAAGACGAATCTGAGCTCGAGCACTTTCCATGGAATGCAGTAACGTGTGCTGCAAGCGTTCATTCACGGTCTGCGAGACGTCATCTTCGTGCAGATAAATATAATGCATGGTTTGCATAATTTCTTGGGCACGGCTACGCACTAGCTGCCAAGGTGATCGTTTCATACATTTCGAAATTGATGAATCGAAATGAATCAGCGATGATCAACCCTTACGTGTGCTGATTCTTCAGTTTCATGTTTAAAAATATTCGACAAAGGAAAATGTAATAATTTTGTATATGCATTTTTGTGAAAAAATATAGGAAGCAAGATCGATGAATGGAATAGCCCTTTTATTTAACATATGCATATTTCTTTAAAACATTTAATAAAGAAACTAAATTAGCAACTCAATCCTACACAACTGTATCTAACAATAATGTCACTACTTCACCTATTAAAACTTACGTAACCACTAGTAGTTTATTGTGTTGTTATCGGCATAAAAGTGATAAATAAAAAATAATTATATTATAATGAAGGGGTCCAAGTTCGATCGAATAGAAGCAGGTGTATTAAAACCGTTCCTTTTTTCACAATTTGTCTTACAATTATACTATTACCACAGATGAATAAGTAATTATTAGCGATCTCACTGGCTGCCAATAGAGATAAGAATCCTCGGAAACATTAAAGTATTCTATCAACCCCTCAAACTAGCTTGCAAACTCCATCAAAAGTACGACTACCAGCACTCAAACTCGCAACGACCTAGAATACAAGCAAATCTAATGAATGGGAGAATAAAATAATAAAAGACCGACCAAATCAATCCCTAGACAGTTTCGAATCCCAAACAACCTTAAAGCGCCCCACCTGCGGGAAGCTATCCAAATCTCTTCTTCGAAGAGTTCACATTGGAAGGCCTGCAAAACCGAGAATAAATTCCAAACAGTTTCGTGTCGATCCTGTAGATACATTCAGCCGACCAGTTGCCAACTAATCAACGAACTCCTTCTGTTCACAGATAAAAGGTCCGAGGATCAAAGCCACGGCGGCCATTGCCATGGTGCGGACATCGCGTGTCGCAGCGGTCAGAGGACAGCCGGACGAGCAGGCGGAAGCGAGCGTGTGGCGAGAGAGGGTCGGTGACGAACGAGCCGGCGGAAGCGGAAGAAGGGTGGCTCGCGGGGATGTTTTTCGCGAGACTCGGCCCAATAAAATCGCGGACGATCCGGGACACCGAGGTGTTTCTCTATGGACGCCGGCTGGTGGCGCCAGGCTACGTTACGCTCTGCCCAGGGGTGGCATAAAGCTCGGTCTATACTGCGGCCGCGGCTTGGTGGGGAGATATCGAGGCGATATCTCGCACACAGGGACGCGGTGAAATCAAATCGACGCCGGAGCGAGCGAGACGGAGGAGAATGGAAGCGAGAAACGCAGAGGCGAGTGGCAGCGGGACGGAGTGGCGCGAGGGAGAACGAGAGCAAGAGAGAAAGGGAGAAAGAGAGAGGACAGCGATGCGTAGAGGAGGACGAACAATGGAGAGGGGTTGGTTGACCCTGCCGGGTCAAGCGAGGGCCGAGCGGCGCGCGGGACGGGCGGATAGGTGTTATTCGATTCCGTTCGGGAAGACAAAGCGAGTCGAGCGAGAGGGAGGAGGACGCGATAAGCGAGCGAGACTGGTCGGGTGTGGGAGGAAGATGCACGGAGAGAGGGGTAGGTCGACCCTGAGCAGGAGGGAAGAGGGGGGACAGCGAAGAGAGAATAGAGGGAGAGAGAGAGAGAGAAAGAGACGGAGAAGGAGATTGGTTGTCCCTGATAGGCAGGAAGAGGAGAAAAAGCGCAAAGAAAGACAAAGAGAAATTCGAGAAGGGAAGAGACGCCGGAACGAGAGAAGAGAGAGCGAGCGAGTGAGTGAGAGAGAGAGGGGCAAGGAGAGGGGTTGGTCGACCCTGCGCGTTATCAGGAGCCGCCCCTCCCGGACCCTACATCCACTATATTCACTACATCCACTACATCCACTACATCCACCCCGACTTTATATACCCCTCGTGCACCCGGCGAGTAGTAGGTGCACGCGTCGGTGGTAGAAGACCCATGCACATAGACGCAGGCGTACACAGAGGCAGAAGCGGAGGCAGCGTCCCTAGGCGCAGCCGGGCGCAGAGCGACGCCGCATGGCGTCGGCGTCGCGAGGTCGTCCGGTCCGAAGCCTCGGTTTTCTCTGTCGCGGCGTTCTCTTCGGGAGCGACACACCACCGGAAGGATCCCTCTTCTTCTTGTTCTTGTTTCGCGGTGTCCGCGAGTAACCGCCGGAGGAAGAGCTCTTTCTTCGCCACCGAGGAGAGGACGCCCGGAGGAGAGAGGGTGGAGAGAGAGGGAGGAAAGGAGCGGGGAGGTGGGAAAAAGGGGAGCAAGCTCCTGAGCCAGCCGAGCCGAGCAAGGGAGAGAACTTTCGTTATCGCGCTTGACGCGAGTGACGCGCTCCCCTCGGAGCGTCGCGACGCCGCCAGACGCCCGACAGTCGTCCGTCAGACGCGCCACGGTTGTCTCCAAACTGACCGGTTTCTCCGACGACGAGCTTTCCGCCGGCACTCCGCGCTCGTCCTCCGAAGGATCCGCGTACACCACGGTCTTCCGTCTCTTCCTCCTATCATCGCTATTGACTCCGACTCGCCTCCGCTCGCTGCCACTGGCTGACACTCGTTGCCACTCGCTACCACTCGCTGCCACCTCGTCACGACTCGCTCCGGCCCGCGTCGGCCCGCTTTTCCCTGGCTAGACCCCTAGCGGAACCGAGCGGACACCTCTCTGTTTCTGCATTCTTCTCGACACTCTGCGTGTGTCCCTCTCTCTCTCACACAGACACACACTCGCCGCCTGTGCGCCATCTCTCTCACTTGCTCGCTCTCTCTTTCTCTCTCTTCCGCATCGGCCACGAGCCGACTGCAGTCGGCTGCGTCTACGCTCTCGAACGTCACTCGCAGCACGTAGACCGAGCCGAGCTGTCATCCTGCCGAGATACCACCATTGTGGCTCCTGATACCAGGATTGTGACACCCTCGCCGCCGTGACAGTCGTAATGACAGTGTGATACTACCAGTGATCCAACCTTGGACCATACCTCGTTGGGATTCGCCGGGATTCCTCAGGATGTCGTCGTGACAGCGACCAGGCCACTTGTTCCAGGTCAGTATCTCGTAAGCCAGGTCGAGTTTGCCGGGTTTCACTACTCTGTCTTGCACTGTACAGGACGACGAGGATCCTGGGAGGACTATCGACCGACAGGACACGTGAAACTGCGCTGGGACCTCTCCATCCGGTGCCCAAGCAGTAGGCAACCGGACCGACGCGGCGACACGTCGGGCCTCCAAGTGCCGTGGGATCTTCGTCCAGACCTTTTATCTTCCTCGCTGTACCTGGTACATCGTCCGAAAGTCTTCGGAACACTCTCTTCTACATTTTTGAAAAATATTTTGCTGTCAAGTGTCCTCGGCATCTTCTGACTCTGCTTCTCGTTGTTCCAGGTTCTGGCGATTTCTTCGGGATTGTCGAACAGTTCTGAAGATTGCAGTCTTATTGTTCCTCTTCGATTGACACATCCGAACGCTGCCACCTGCAAGGATTACGCCGGGATGTGCGGAGTTCCGACGTCTTCTCGCGTATCCTTGACGTCCAAGATGAAGTTGCGTCTCGACGAGGAATGTGAGACCCCCTGTACGTATACTGAATGTATCCTGAGTGTATTCCTGTCCGGTATACCTTCAGTATACGTAACAGGAGGCTGCACCGATCTACGCTGGCTGCCATCATCGACGCTCTTCCGGTTGACTTCGTTAAACCTAGATTTAGATTAAGAGGATCGCCGTTTGACAGTTACGACCGCGTTTCGCTGACACGTTGCTCGACGGCCTTGAGCCAAGTGTTCGAAACTGTTCAGGATCTTGTTCGACGCATGAGATTGTTCTTTGTATATGGTTAATGCGTGTTTCATCTATGGAACGTGTTGATATCGAGTGTCGAAGCGATGGAGAACGACGATTAGGGTTTAAGGTAGATTAAGGGTCGAGAACATGGTATAAATGTGCGGAGTTTAGAGATTATAATGAACATGAGATTGGTTATTGTTTTGGAATTGTTGAATTTGTTTGTAGAGTCGAGCGGAGTTGGTCTAGTCGTCTGTTTAGGATTCTTGAATGAGAGAAGCGAGTAGAAATAGAATTGTGCGGCGATTGATTTGTAACTTGATGTGTACTTAGAGATTGTTGCGTGGATTCCATTCGATTGGACTGTGTTTCTTGTCAATAAACGGATTAACATGCAATGCCGAGTTATAGTGATTGTCTCTCCGAAGTTGTCACACGTTAATTGCGCGATTACAATTTTGTTTTGGGACTCGTCGCGACGTTCGTAAGTGGGAGATGCTTTTTATTAGATGTGATATTTATTTTAACGAAGTAGGTAACGATTATGGGGGTGTCTACAGTTTGTAGAATTTTTTGCTTCGGACTTGTTTCATTTCTTTGCTATTCCATCCTCTGTATTGTACTTTAGATATAAATAATTGAATCGCTGGATATTAGAAAATTGGAAACAATTAAAATAGATTTCATAGATTTGTATCATCGGTCGTAGATTCGATTTCAATTTATTTCATGCTACTGACAGCGATTAAAGTCGATTTATAATTGGAGATTAAACGTTAATCTAACACTCTCGTTGATCTCGTAATTATTGTTATTAGAAATTGAAACTGGAATTTGAAATTAAATGATAGACGCGTCATTATAGGGGTATCGATGTTATTGCAATCTACTTGTCAAATCGACTTGTCACAGATTTTACATGAATCATGATAATAATGATAATATAGAGGAAACTTTAACAATTTCTTGGATTTACGTTTGCATTTTTTAAATTAGACTCGCTTAGATTATTTCCATGAATTATTTCTATAAACCGAGCGGTTACTATTTTTAGCGACAATCGCAGCTTCGCTGATAATTCTTAGTTTATTAAGCGATCGTGTACCTCGATTTATGTAACTAATCGCAGAAATAAATGATAATCGCAACGAGCTATACATTCATATCACTGTCACCGCCATTCGATCTACTTACAACGATACACTCAATTAAGATTCAACCTCTCGCGAAGTATGTACGATTATTTAACTACTCCATCGACTTCTAATAAACGCGATGGTCAGTTTTTAATTAAAGAAGCTCGAATTTTATTTCTAAAGCGTGCGATGTATTCTCGTCGAGTTTTTAAACGACACTTCCGACTGTGTTCATTCATTCCTCGTGCCTTTAACTTATTTTGCGTTATCGTACCGAGCAGAAACAACTCCGAAGAACTTATAAACATTCGAATTTACACCACTTGAATTTGTAGTAACAAACCACTTGTATCTTAGATAATACAATTAAAATACTGTAACAGTTATTAAACTTGATTCTAATTTTATAGAATAATCGAGGCTGATTGTTAATTCAAGTTCTAAGATTGTTATCAAAATACAGCAATGTGATCGTAGAAAAATCATAATCATGTTACAAATAAATGCTCACTCTACAAACTGTCTCGTGCTGAACAATAACACCTTTTGTTAAAGATCAGATGTCCTACCAATCTTAAAAGCTTTGTCACCCCAAAGCATAGTTATTAAAGACCATACTTTCCCCGTAAAAAATACCAAAGAACCTACTAAAATAGCATAAAGAAACTAGCAGAATAGCATAATAGCAAATCTAAGAAGTAAACAATAAATTTTCATTCTAAATTATAATTATCAGGAGATCTATGATCTTCCGGGGGTAGCATCCCCAATCGCCAAATTGTAAACACGATCCCAACCGAATCGTAGCTGCCAAGCGAACCAAGCTACCAATGTCACTGTCGTCTCGATCTAACCTAGAAACCAGCGTCACCTCGACCCATCGTCTGTAGAAGTGGCCGTGGATTCGTCTCGACGGTTCGGACATTCGGCGTGAATGGCCGCGGCCGGTGTCAAAGGGAAATAGAAGTCGGTCGAGGGCCAATGATCCCGCTGAATCGAAAGATTCGGAGCGCGTCGAGAGGTCCGCGTGAAACGGGTCGGCAGTCGTATGCGAAACACGGAATAAAATCGTTTACGAGCGGCGCGTACCAAGTTTGCCAATAAACCTCGACCGAGACAAACAAGGCCTAAGTCAACCCCCCACACCCCCCTCCCGCCGTCCTCGCTCAACTCTTTCCACACGGCGAGCCGATGGGAGCCGAAACTTTCTCTTTTAGGGCAGTCGTAAAAAGGGTTGCCAGAAGGGATGCCGTGGCCGAGTTAAAGGGTTGGTGAAAGCGCGCTCCTTCTCCGCAATAAAAATGCTAAAAATTCGAAAGCGAGGAAAGGGTTGCTGCTGGGATAATGGCAGGGACGAAAGGATTTCACTTTCGTTTCCGGAAGACGAGCCGGACGGTGCTGTTGTCAGTTTTGGTTCGACTCGCGATCGGGTGAGAACTGCCCCGTCACCATCGATTTTTTACTCCTTCGGCGGAGTCGGAGGGTTCGCCGGTGTGCAGGAAGTTAACGGGATGTTAATCATTTTACGGCGCCCCGTAAAGGGATCCCATCGAAACCTCCAGTACCTGGACTGTTTACCTGCTGTCAGGTTTGTAAGTAGTATTGCTGGTAATTATCGTCTCGGAAGTCGAGGATTATAAACCGTACCTGTGTTCGGATACACCGAGCTCCGACTTTTTGATTCTCTTCGCGTCAACAAGCTGTAGCTGGCCAGGTACCATCCGCTCGGGATGATTTTTAAGATTGTTTTCGATGGGGTTGCGTTTTTACTGCGAGGCATTATGGCTTTTTTCGAGAAGGCGTATACCTGACGTTCTTGTCTTTCGTGCAATTCTTTATTGCGAGTCGGAGGATTTTCCTTTGGGAGTCAGGGGTTGGGTATCTAAAGCTAAATTACTAGACTCGGCAAAAGATTCTGGAAGAAAAACACAAAGTCATTTTTTTAGCTGTTGGGAAATTATTTTTCAACCTGTGGGGGACCGGAGAATTTTTTCATATGGATCAGTGTTTCTAAAAATTTATTCTAAAAATTATTATATGCATTGCCTTTCCGGCCCTCTAATGGTTAAATGACTTTGAATTTAATTTCCTTTTTTCATCAATCGTTTAATACGAACCACTTAATTAAGAAGGATCGATGATTTTCTAACGAAAATTTCTAAGGGCAGAATTATTTTTAAGGCTTAGCAATTATTTACAAAATCGTTGAATAGCACAACTACGTTCCTCAATGATCATGGCATAAAACAACTTTGCTACCACAATCAGAGAAAAATTCTTCGCTTCGCCAGAAACTTGTAGGTCTCAAATTAGAACGACCAGACAAGGGTCTTATCAAAATACACGAAATCCTGGCGCAGAAGTGCCAACGCGGTGCAAGCTTCAACGTAAATACGGCACGAATCCCTAAAACGCGAGTTTTCGTGGTGGCCGCAGAACATGGCGGAAAACAAGCCCGAGGAATCAGGCAGAGCGTAGTCATTGTGTTTCGAGGAGAGGCGTCGGATAGTTCCCGACGGTGTCGTCTGGCCGCGATAAGGAAGCCGGGTAAACACGGTTACGTCTTGCATTCGTCATCGCGTATGCAGACCTTGCGTCACGGACGACGATGCACGCTTGGATCATTGAACTCTCTCGATCCGTCTGCACGGTGACACGGCCTCGACTAACGCATTCCCGAAAGCCCGATCCTTTTTTTCCCGAGCTAGGAAACAAACCTCCACCCTCCGCTTTTCCTCACGAGGTAGTTTAGCCCGGCGAGGCAGTTGAAGTTCGGAAGGAAACTTTGAAAAATTCACCCGTCCTCGGGAGAACGTCGATGACGAGAGTCCAAGGGAGGGCCGATAAAACCGGGAAGAACCGAGAGAGAAAGAGAGAGAGAGAGGGCAGTAGAAACGAGTTTGGAAGCTGGCGAATGCTCCGGGGAACGAACCACGGCAACGGCCAGCGGGGGTGGCGCGAGGGATGAGATCCGGCGAAAAAAACAAAACTGCAGAAGGGTTGAAAAAAGTTTTCCCCGGGCGAAGAAGGTAACCGCAGCTCGCGGCAGCCCTGAAATTTTGGAAGGGAGCTGGAAAAGCGAGTCGGCAAAGTTCAACGAGCCCCGGAGAGAGCGAGACCGGTCTCCCATCGGAGAGGAACGGAGAGGTCGTCGTGGAATTCCGATCGAGACCGAGGAAGACGTTCCAGAGACCGAGGTAGGGGAGACAAGGAGAGGAGCTACGGTCTTGGCGAGAGACTGCGAGAGACGTTCACGAAGGAGTAGGTGCGAGCTAAACCGTGGGGAGATCCCGTTTTCCCGGCCAATGAGTCGCCGGCTCTTTTGGTGGCCCAACCCTCGGGCCAATATGGCCGCCGCGCGCGAAAGGGAGCTTAAGCAAGGGTTAGGCTAGGCCAGACTGATCCTTCTGGACCCGGTCGAGGCACGGGGAGGGATCGCTGGTCCAGAATTGCCGGCTCTCGGGTGGGGTGGCCCCGTCGTCGTCGGCCATGATGCTATATGCTGCTGGATACTGGCTGCTGCTGCTGCGGCTGCTGCCTGGACCTCTTTCGAACCCTCGAGCCGCTCTCCGTGCGGCGAATAATGGAAACGTACGTTTACATGCGAGCCGCGTGTCGCGGCTAATTGCATCCCCCGGACGCGCACCGCGGTGAAACAAGACGCGACCGCTCGATTGCGCTCGGAAACTCACCCCCGGCTGCGATCCGATCGCTCCGATGCCTCTTCTCCGCCGGTTATCGTCTCGCGATCGTTTCTATCATCTCCGCGCCTTGTCTCGCTATCATGTAGTCTCGCGATGCAGCCGACAAACGACCCAGTTGCCTCTCATTCCAATGAGTAGTGTTCCTCAAGGTGGGTGCTATTGTTTGTTCAGAGCGTATCTAGGTGTGCTTGATGTGTGCTCCAAGTCATGAAGATGTAGCATTCGCAGATACTGCTGTATGGAAGATACTGCTGTTGAAGATTCCACTGTACTTGTTCTCGCAGTTTCGCAATTTGTTCGAATAATTTTGGAGTTGTAAATAATCTCGGTATATAAGCTAGATCTGCTTTCGATGAGAAAGGGGCGTGAACGATTTATCACAGGATCGTCGATGTTTAGAGACATTTTACGATCCCTAAGTATTGATTTGACTATCAAATGGTCCATCGTGCGGCCATTTTCACCCAGGATTGCGAATAACTTTCCTAACGAGGGGCTTGAACGCCGATGTCGGAGAAGCAGCTAAGAAAATTTTATCACAGTTTGCATGATATCGGAGAGTCATTCGGGAATGAATCGAACGAAAAGTAATTCGTCGGAGCATGTTGCACATCTTCAGTCGTATTCTCCACAGTCTAACATATTTCTTCGAGCAAAAGTACGGTATTTATAGTCTATTTCCACACTTCTCTGTCATAATAAGCATCGCCTGGTCATTTATTTTGTACTAGTTCAACGAGCACCGAACGCGATGCCGAACATCAGCGTCAAATTAGACTAAACCTAAAAGTCTGAGGACTGCAGTTTATGCCAACAGAACGATCAATCTTCCTTTAGCTTATCCTGTGATGTAACTAAACAAGAAATTTCCAGAGGAAAGCGTCATAATGCCCAGATATTCTAGGACCGGGCATTCAAAACCCACGCGCCGCTAATTAGAGAATCAAACGCGGTAACAATGTTGCGACGGAACAGCCGCGACGAGCAACATACATAATTCTTCGGAAAGCTGACTTCCGAGGCTGGAGACTATAAAACGCGGACGAACTATTTTGATTGTGCGGACCTCGTGGCAGCGGCGTAAATCTAGTTTTCATTCAGACAATTTACAGGCCGTCGCGTCGCGAGCCGTGTCACCGCGGCCAGGCCATCGCGTTTAACACCTAACCGCTGCGAATTCCTCGTCTACCGCGGAGTATTGATCTCCGGTGTCCTCGACGAAACACCTCGAGCGCACTTCGGGTACCGATACGTGCCAGTGTCAGGTTACGCGCGTCGCAATGGGCGAACGTTGCGACAGGAACGCCCGGTGGATCGCGTCGATCCGTTGTGGAACGGACGAGCATCGTCTCCGGCGAAATTGATTCGGGAATTAACGGAGGCCGCGGGTCCTTGTTAGCATCCACCTGCCTCGTTCGCGAGACTACCCGGGCTGGATCGCGCGAGCGTAAATCGCCGTTGAAAAGGTACCGAAGTTTCAGACGTTCCGACGATTCCCGCGAAGGACGGCCGTAAATTCGGCCGCGAGAGTAGAAGAAGTATTTACATTTTGTAAAATAGAACTCGCGATTGCTTCGTTAACGCCGGAAGAACTCGGAGACGGTCTCTCTTGAGGTTTTCTGCGCGACGAGCTGGAAGACGAAGTTTACGGCGGGGACGGCTTCTTAAATTTCCGCCGGCGGAACATCTACCCTTCGGGATAACAATCGCTTCGATCATGGTGCACGCGAGGCTGCTCCTTCGTACGCCTTTGTCTTGCGTTTCCAGCGAACCTTGTAAAATCGCCACTATTGAAGCGACACTGTGTCGAGAGAATTTTATTGTAATCGATGGCAGACCTCGGAATTTTGAAAAAAAAGAAAGAAATATTTTCTTCCTCTTACATTCTATAAAATTATTCTTTTTATCGGTTCTGAGTCCGAAGTAACACATAGAGAATGAAAAGGAAAGAAATTTAATGTAGTACGTCATATAAGTAAGATTACAAGTCGGTGCTCGATATGTTACTTTATGTCGTTTTACAATTGCAGACGTCACCACTGACAAAATAAATGTAGATCCTGGTGATGGAATAATGAAACCTAAGATCAGTTTTAAATGTAGCTACAGTGAATAATAAAGCGTGCATCGTGGCATTAAAGTTAACTAAATTAGGTAACGCCGTACAGTCACTGCCATTATTAGTAATATTAAATAGAGAAAGTGCACCTGCTGTGATCCTCCGATTCTCTAATGGAGACACGGAGATCATTGGAGTGCTTCCAAAAACGCAAAAGGAACTCCAGATTCCGGTTGGCACGGTAAACCGCGTTAGAAATGTGGCTAGATAATTTGTCGCTGCACAAGAGGCCAAGACCACGAACCGAATTAGAAACGGAAAATGTCCTGTTAACAAGCTCGCGACGGTATTTCTGAATTTATTATTGTTAATCGTCGACGTTTCATATGGGAGCACCGATAGATAAAGGAGAAAACCGGCCGCAATGCAACGATGAAAATAGTGCGCGCCGCAGTCTGTGCAGAAGAACGAAATTTCATTAGCAGCGAAAGCATTATCGCGTCGGAAAATGGCTTCCAAGCGTCTGAAGAATGCTGCAGAAGCGCTGGACCGGTGACTGTGGAAATAATAGAGGATCGGAGGCAGCGACGATAGCGTGCATAACACCGTAAACTTCTCCGAACATTGTTTATCCTTCGAAACTGGCGTACACGAGCGATACACGGGCGCAGATAATGCTTCTTGTTCGAGTGCACGGATTTAGTGCACCGCAAATATTTATCGGGGCCACTTCTAGCTACTATGTTCTGTGTTTCGTCTGCATCGGAGACCAAAATAAAAACGGGATGCCGCCGTTGCAATTCTCGCGTTGTCGGATGTTCGAATCGGAACGCGTTTTCCCCGCAACGAACGTATTTATTACTTTAACTTTGCGGACGCGCGGTCAGAAATAAAGAGGTTCCGATGCTCGAGCACTGTAAACAGTGTAAAACTTCTTCAGAGTCTCTTGCGGCTGGTTATGGCGACATTTGTCCGACGTCTCGGTCGAATTTTCTCGACGGAGAGTCGATTGCTTTTCGGACGCTCAAGATCGTAAATGAACTGTCGCGTATCCTTGACGTAGAACGATGTTGCTCAGAAATTTTCGCTGTTTAGCAGAGTCAAATGTGCGAAGGAAGGCAGTGCGAGGATATGCTTAGATATTGTGGGTATTTCGAAAAGTTTGTGGAAAATGTCGGACTTCTAAAGTGGAAATTTCCATAAAATACCTCCGCGGAATCGTCGAATTATGCCGGCAAAGGGATTCCACGTCCTCGTCACGAGAATTACTTCGAACATCGTGGAAGAACTTTCCATACAAATGATATCCTACATAGTAAATTGAAACGTTGTGTTCAGACGAGACATGAAAACGCGCTGCACTGTGTTACCAAATGGAGGATCACTTAACGACTCCGACAGCGAGGAATTTCCAATCCTATAGTTAAACTTTAATTCTCAAACTTATTTTCTCTATTTTCCGACATACTCTGCCTCGAACACGGTGCACTCGAAAAGAGAGCACTTTGCCGAATGTCCAAGAATTAGAGAGAGAGAGAGAGAGAGAGAGAGAGAGAGAGAGAGAGAGAGACTCACCGTGACCGCAAGCAACGCAACAGTTCGAGAAGCCCGACTTTCTCTGACAGGGAAAAGCCGATCGTCGCAGCCTCCGAATGATCTGAGCGTGTTGGTGCATCCGACGCGCATCGTGGTCGGTGTGTCGGTGCGTGCAAAAGTCGACGGAAAAATTTGGTTTGCGAGCGACGCGAAAAATATAGACGGGAGAGGGGAGATAAGAGGCGCGTTCGCTCGTTTTCGAATACGAATGGTCGTTCGCGATATCGGTTATTATAAATTACCGGAGGGAAATCGTGACTACCCGCCGTAAAGGGTAAAGTAAAGTAACGAATTAACGGCGCAGGGAGTGTCGCGAAGTGCAAAGTGCCGGAGCGGAGCGAAGCGGCGCGTTCCCGATGCGTGTTCCCGAACTCTCCGCGCGCGAGAGGCCGGCTCTCAGCCTCGGTAAACGTGAATTTATAATGACGTTGTACTTCGCGGAATACCTATTACGAACTGCCTTTTAAGGAAGTTGTATATTACGTGTTTCACGGGCTTTCGTATGGCAAACAACGGCCCCGGAGTATTTTAAGAATTAAGACACCCGGTTACTAAGAAGCTCGTTACCGGCGGCCCGACGCTTTTTCTGGGCCACGCTTCGATCGAACTACAAAAACTGAGCACCCGCTGCCATATTTTCACGGATCCGCAATGTTGCAGTCGACTTCGGGCTCCCCTCTTCCCACTCGGCTCCCTTCTACGGCGGCCATTTTATGCGTGCCATTCTTATCGAGATGCATCGTTCTCGACCCGGCGCTCTTGACAGCTTAGAATCAACGATTAATATTTATTCGCCAGGAGAATGTTAAAATTCCGATCTTTATGTTCGAGTTGAAACTTTGTACTGTTCATACATGACATACTTTATTTGATTTCTTGTTCGCGTTTGATGGCATCGATGGTTCCATTTTTTCCCTTATTACTGGACTAATTTTCTTTGATCACATCTCGGACAACCATTAGGTACCAAACTGTTTTAAAACAGCGGAATAGTGTCAATAGGATTTTTATAAACGTTAACATCTATTGTAAACTGTTGGATTTTGCGATAGATACCTCGTCTTCTTGAATATTGTCGTTTATTTGTAATCTTTTTGTATGTTCTCGAAAGAGATTCTTCTTCCTTTAAATAAATGAGTAAATAAATAAATAATTAAAAATCGCGATACTTGGCTTTCTTTTAAAATCGAAGACCAACAGTTCAAAAGAAACAGTTCAACAATAGGAAATTGTTCAAAAGCTGGAATATTTTCATCCATAATTTTAAAAAAGCTAAAATGTCTAATCTAATAGTTATTATTATAATTATTATGCTATTATTATCATTACGATGTTGAATGTTTGTAAAAATATTCAAAGCGCATTTAGCCCGTTTGTACTAAATAAATTGAATTAAGAGAGTATTTCTAACTATAAGCCAAAATCGATGTGGAATTGGAATCACGAAATCGAAGATCTGTTGATTAGAAAGAACAATTTCACGTTTTAATTCGAAACATTTTGGTGAGTCGAGTGCGAAAGGATATCATTTCCCGGAGTCTTCTCGCGCAGCATCGGGTAGCCATTCCGAACACGGAGATACAATTTCGGGGGGCAGATGTTTTCCCGACGAAACGCCATGGAATCGTCGAATCGTCGAATCGCATGTGCTCCGAATGCATTGGCCATTCGGAGCCCCCTCGCTGCCGGTGCATCGGAATAATTCGTGCCCTGTGCGTGGCCAATGTCGATAGAGCACGATTTTCCCGGACGTACCCGTCGGTCCCATGAATATTTCCCGTATCACTGGTTCGGTTTGTTTTTCGCGAATTTTTCGACCGGGCTTTCCATCTCCCCATGAAATTTTTGCGAATATTTCGGCCCGGCAGAGGCGAACCAGCGATTTTGTTTAACAAACGCACGCGCGCGAACGTTGCTCCGTCATCCGCTATGCATAATTCCTCGATACTTTTCTCGACTTTTCTAAAATTTGCGGGACAATGGCAAAAACTCGTGCATATTTAAATAGTTCTTCAGAGGGGTGTGCATTTTTGACGATATCGCGGTTGATAGGGCGAATTTCGACGTTCCTTTAGCAGAAAATACAGGGCGCGAACAAAGTCCTGGCCTTCTATGAAAAACGCTTCCTTTTCTCTGCAAATGTTCAGTGTCCAAATCTATTTCCTTCTGGAATTTTTAAAAAATGGAAAACGGTGAAGAGCGGCTTGCAATTATTGAAGGCAGAAGATCTCGCATTAATCGTTCGAGTCGACGAATCGATTAAAACCAGTTTTACAAAATGCATCAAACGAAATTACAATAATAAATTAGTAGTTCTATTCATTATATATTATTTATATATTAATAGTTTTCGAAAATCGCTTGGGAAATGTATTGAAGTAAAAGGACCAAATTTTGAACACCTAATGTAAAATTGTTCAATTCAGCGATCAATATCTTTATAAAACTGGTAAACTATATAGAATATTAAATTGGAAAATCCTTATTACCAAAGCAGCTAAATATACATACACAGATATGAGAACAGAATTTTCTCCGCATCCTGTATTTTCGAGAAGTTTGCCACAGTTTTCCCATTCCAGCGAAGAATTGCTAAACAATTCGCAAACCTCGATTCAACAGTGAAACTAAAAAGCAAGTAAAATGACGGATATTTATCCTACTCGATCTCCACCCCTATTATCGAAAGGAGACGCGACAAATGCTAGGCGACGAGCTTGCTGCATTCATTCTTGTAACATCTAATTATTTTAGTAGCACGTTCGATCGGTCTTAGGTCGCATCTATGTTTGTCAGCTGTGCTCGCAAGTTAAGCAGTTACCGTGGTCTTCCGAACGCCACTTTCAAGTACTACTTGTCAACTAGGAATCGTCCGCAAATAGATCGCACGTCTTCTTACTTGCCCGTCTAGCTACATTACGAACCGCTCGATTCTGTCATTTACAAAACAAATGCGACCGAGTTGCCCAAATGAAATTCCACTGGGAGTCCCGCCGTCATCATCTGCCCGATAAAACCGCAGTCAACGACCTGTCGCGACGAGTGCAACTGTATTGTGCGCATTCTTCTCGCGCAAAAAAGATCGCGAGCGCGATAAAGAAGCGATCGATGGATCTGTACTCACCAGTGCGACGACGAGGTCCGTCGGCCCAGCTCCGCACCAGTAATCTGTAACAGCGAAAGGGTGGGCGACATTAAAAACGGCGGAACTCGAGGTCCTTCTAAATTTAAGTGGCCCGGACCGGCGATTATATCGCGGGAAAGTTTAATTTTAGGGGCGAGGACGGTTTGTTAACGGTAGCGGGCCGCCTTCAGTGAATCACGCGGAACAACAAATTCTCTTGTTAGACTGTCTCGTAAAATCGTTGGAGGCTCTGGAAACATTTCAAGATTTCTGTTTCGTGTTTCATCGCGTTGCTCTCTCTCTCTCTCTCTCTCTCTCTCACTCTCTCTCTCTCTTCTCACTGCCAAAAGGGTAAAACGGCCGGCCTGCGTTTTTGGTAGAGCTAGGTAAAAAAAAGGAAAACGCAGAAACGGCACGACAGAAGTGAAAGTACGACGCGATCCGCTAAAAAGGGTTAGGAGAAAGTTCCTTATTTACTGCGCTGTAAAAACGTCGCGGCGGGAAAGGGTTCCTTTCTTCCGACGAACTCTTTACACTGGACATTACCCCTTCAGGCCCACCTCCGGGCTTCCCTAGAAAATCTGCGGGAAAGTCGATCACCGCTTTCTCTTCAAGAGAGAAAACTCGGGCGACGGAATTCACCATTGCGTGAAGATGACGGTCGTTCTTTCGAGGCGAGCTTAGTTTTTCCGCGATGGTGAGATCGAGAGGACAGTGTCAGAAAAGTACCAGTTTTCGAAAGACTTTTTCTTGGTCGTTTCTTTCTCGCTTCGATTCGCTGCGGGATTAATGTGGATTTACTGTGCTTGTGGAGTGTCGAAGCTACGCCAGTGTAGTGCATGTAACTGCGATGTTATTAACGATGAACCGAGATTTACAAGTGATTAACATGTGTTCCTTTCTAAAAAAGAGAAGTTCGAATTCATTACGATTTTTCATTTTTAATTATTTAATTTATCTTTATTTATCTCATTTCATTTAGTTCTATTTATTTCATTTCATTTATTTTTATTTATTTTATATTTTATTTTTATCAGCATCCGTGTCTGATTTAAGAAATTCATTCGCTCATTTCCCTTAAGAGCGTCTCTACAATCTTCAAAGAAATAATGCACGACCGATCATTTCGATCGGCTCGATAGGTTTAGCATGAAAGAGTATCTGGTTTCTTGCGAAGCAAGTTCACAGTGAAAATGGAAAAATCGAAGGTGTTACGGGGCGTTCGATGAAGCAACTTAAACAACTCGGCATTGCCGTGACGAGTGATTCAATTTTTCTAACGCCGCCGTTGCAGTAAGATACGTAGGTATTCGAGTAGAAAGCGCGTAACCTTTAATTGGAGAAACTATCTGTAAACACATTCAGTTGCAAAATTTCTACGGGCATAAATCGCAGAAATTAGCAGAGTCCATAACGCCGCCATCTCGTTGGAACAGAGTTGTCGTAAATATGAATTCTTGATTCGTTGGAAACGGTGGATTCTTGTGCCACCTAAACGTGATCGTCCATAATTGACGCTCTAATCTCCGTCTCAAAGGAATTTCTAAAGCCGTACAATTTATCCTCCCTTCAGTTTCGTCACCGTAGAGACCCCGTCGGCCATCTTTCGACAGAACCATCAGAAAACAGCTTGTCCATTATAAAATAATCGCTGCAAATCAAAGTTGGCTACAAAGTAATCTGATTAATTATCAACGACTACAATGTGTCAGTTACTATTACTAATCTATATTTATATACAATAACTAACTAATTAATACTAACTAATAATGGAGTAAATAGATGCCATAACCAGAAGCAAAATAGCAATGAGTGGGGATTATTCCAAATAATCGCCGAAACTATCAATTTATAGTCCCTTCAGTTCCGTCACCTTGCAGCCTCCGTCGGCCATCATTCGAAGGAAGCTTCATAAAATCGCTGGTGTATTATAAAATAATCCTCGTAAATGAATGACACTGGAGTAAATAGACAGCATAACCAGAAGCTGGATACTCGGAAGCGAAGCAATAATTGAGACTTGTTCCAAATATCGGTGCAATGGCGGCCGACGGAGCGCGTTTGAAACCAGGAAGCCGTCGCGTCGGGGCCGAATATAAATTGAGATGAATCTGAACCTTGGCACACGTTGATCGAGTAAACTTTCGTTACCTGGCAATTAACGGGGAATAAATTGGCGAGGAGCGGTCGTCGCCCTGACAGCGGAGGGAGGGGGTCAGAAGTTAGGGGATGCGAAACAGGAAGCGGCGGGTCTCCGCGGCGGAATTTATACGGTCGCGTTTATACGGCGCCGTTAAAATAAATTAAAGTCGTTTTATCGTTACCCCCGTTATAATTTATTTAAGCTGTTTCCTATTATATCCGCGGAGAGGCACGCTGACCGCGTGTCCTCCCGTTGGCGACGGCCGCCGTTTCTCGCCGCAGCGGTGGTTAAATAACGTCGTAACGGATTCTTAATTGCACGAAAACGAGGCCGTTACCGTGCCGGTAATTAGTCGTCGATCTCGTTACCAGCTTTGGCACCCGTTTCGCCGGACGATGATGCGCGCTTTTCCATCGACGTCGGACTTCGCGTCTACGAAATCGTATTGCGCGCGAAATTTATTTTGTCCGCAGATTTTATAATCTCACGGTTCGCAAAATTGAGAAACAGTGCGCTGAAGTATCTGGTAAATTCGATATAATGTCCGTTCGAGCATCTCGACAAGGAGAAATTTTCTTCTTCCACTTCAGTCTGTGGATTTCAGTTCATAAAAGCCACTCGCGTGCAGCCTCGCGTCTTGGAGTTTTGTAATGGTACTGCTTCGATGGCTAGTAACAAGTCCCGAATAATTGCGATTCCGGAAAAGTGGTCGAAACGAGTGCGTTCGATGCGAGTGCTCGCGTTAATTTGCCTGCTATAACGTAGACGGCGTATCCGCGAAAGGAAGCGACAGATTCCCCGAGCTTTCTTCAACAGCCACGAAATCGTGTTCTCGAGGACGATAACAAGGTAGCAAACGCAGGCTTAATCCTCGATCTCGTGCGATCGGCCGGAGCAATCCTCTTGGCAGCACAGAGCAGAAATATCGACGAGCGAAATCAGAATACATAAATTCGGATTGCAATCGCGCCGAAGTTGCGCTTCGAGCTGCAACCTTGCTGCGTTAAAAGTGGAATCGACCGCGCAGGCGATCCGCGTGGCTAAAAACGGCGGACTCTAGAGGAATTTTTAGTGCGATCTTATGGAAATCTCAAGAATACAATCATTGATTTCGGAACGGCAGCATCTCCTTCGAGAACGCGGTTCTCGTCATCGTCTCGCTCGAGAGGCGACAGACAAATGGCGCGAATTTACGAGAGTTTTTAGAACGCAATAATTGCTGTCGGAGCTGGACTTGGTCCCGATGAAGCAATCGTTCGGATATCATCGCTCCGATGGTGTCCGTTTACGGCCCGGTAATTGTTCGCTAATTTTTAACGTTTCCGAAACGCTCTCGGAAGAAATATAAATTTATTGCAGAAATCAGCGCCGCTGTTACGAGCATAATAAACTCCTTAGCGGCCGCGGGACTAATTGCGGAACGCACGCGACCGAGCCGAGCTGAATCACAGAAAACCGATGCACTTTCTGCGCGCAACGAATTTGTTCAAAGCCTTACTAAGGATTCGGGATTTTATACTTCCACTAGGATCTGCCTTTTCGTTTTATCACGATTTCAAACGCACTTGTTTATAGTTCAGGATCTTCAAAAGAACACTAAAAAGAATACTCGCAACGCAACACTCATCTTCACACTCTCCTACATATAATATCCATATTCAATGTCTGCGACATGTTTTAACAATTTACAATTGTCTTTCTTTGCGCAAAAAATTTCTCCACGCACCGAATTCCATTGTGCAGCGAATTTTCGACGAATTTCTGTTCTCATGCACCGTAGCCTTGTGTAACAAGTAATCGCGCGTGCCTCCGGAAATTCGACGGCACTATGCGACCAGCCAAGGTTTATTATAATAGCGACCGGTGCGCTGAAGTATGCCTCAGTGTTCCATTCAATATCCACACGGCATCCAATAAAGTATCTTTATTGCGTGCATTCAGGATCCAGTGACGAGCTACCGAACGTATTCGGCGATCGTCAAACTCGAGCCCAGAACCATCCAAGATGGCCTCCGACCCGACGTAAACAAAACGGCCGCTCAGTCCACAGCGATGGAAGCGCTGCCAGGCGCCAGCAGCCTCTGACTTCCTCGCTCCCACAATTGCCAGTTGTTACAGGCTGATAAAAAAAAGGGTCGAACAGTTTACGAGCCTACGCTGCTTAGCCGTCGCGGTAGGCACTGTCTAATCGTCTCGGGTCCCCAAATCTTGCTACTTAGGGTCGTTGTGAGTACCGTATAAACAGTTTCTAACTATAATATACAAAGTCGGTGACTACCGGCTACAGATTCGCGCCAGATGATTTGTACTTGAGACTCTGACTCTTCTTATAATACAGAAATATTATTTTTACGTTCTATGAAGATTGTTAAATTTGTCGATGTAGTAGGAGATCGATACACTCGTTGGTTGTAGCTCCAAAAATTATTTAATGAGATTGAAGCTTCTGTCATGTAATAGAGCAGAACTTAGGTTGTTGGAATAAATTAGAATACTTTTGTTCTTAATGTTTGCTGAGAGATTGAAGTACCTACATATTTGAAAGCAAATACTGGAAGAAATTTTTAGACAGATCGCACTGAGAGATGAGCCAAAGAAATAGTGCGTTTTGTATTTAAAACGTCAAGACGATATAGAAAAATTTATTCCTATTCTGTCTTTGAACTGTCAGAATTTGAATTAATTGTAAACGATTCAGTTAATATATCAATAATGTATTCATTGTAACAAATAGATGAATTAAAATGAAACAGGTAAATTGAGGTCAATCGGAAACAAGTTGTTAGGTAAATATAATCTGGACACTAGTCAAGAAGAAATTCACCTACAAAGGTCCAGTCAGGGAAAAATATAAAAGTATAGTTACATTATTGTACAATAATATTAATAATATTCAATCTCCATTATATCACATTACATCGCATTAACATTGAATTACGTTTCGGCCCTAATCACGCCGCTCGCGTGCAGCCGGTTATATGTTTTGCCAATTGTCGTTGAACCGGGCATAGATAATCGACTTAGTTGAGACAATGGTCTCAGCAGCCCGGATCTCGGTCATGTGTTCTCCGGTGGCCATCCGAGCGCAAGATACGTATAGCGTGGGGACGTCTCACGTATTATTTATGCGTCCGCGACGTCGGCGGAGCTTCGGAATCGTTCGGAGCAGAACTCGGACGCCTGCTTCTCTTTCGTCGCACGTAGGAGCCCCGAAAGGGGACAGAGCGGGTTGTGTCGACCAGTTTCGAAAGTCCCCGACGATCGATAATCGCCCTCGAACGCTGAAACCGGCGATCGCCGGCTTTTCCAGGAACACGAACGCGATTTTCCCGCGTAGAAGCCGGTTATTGTTTCGCCACGGATAATTGCGCGGGCATTACGAGAACCGGAACGACCGTTTGCCGCTCGTAAAATCGCGAACCCGGGGATGCCGAGCCTCGGATGTCCAATGAAATCCGATCTAATTTAATTGAGGGTCGGATCCGCTTGCCCGCCGCGGAAAAAGGAGCAACGCCGATCTCGAAACGCGGGACCGGGCCCCTGCGGCGCTCGAACCGCGTGCTCCGAGGACAAAGTTTTCGAACGCGATACTAAGAATTCTTTATCTCCCGGTTATCCCGGGATCCTGCGTAAATTGGATTAAAAGTGGCGCAAAAGGAAGAGCGGTCCGCGGGAAAGAAGTTTGCGAACGGCGGGAAAGGAAGAGACACGGAATATTATTGCGCGGAAGTGCGAGAATCCTTCTTATTCGTTTTCGTGGGACTCTTCCTTCCTTTTTTCTTCAATCAAGAGGCACATTCGAAGGAACGAGTATTCGTTTATAATTGTGAAAATTGTGCTTCCGTTCTTTACGACTTTGCATGCCTTTGCGATTTAATTATAGAACGCTCCAGTTAATTAAATTTGATTCTTCCGCGGATTTTTCCCTGCTGGGGTACGCTAACCTGCTCCATCGATTGCTTCTTGAAAAAGAAATTTTATCTTGAATGGCGGAATTAAGATTCTCTCGAGTATCAGAAATAATTGGGTGGATTAGAATTATAGCGACAAGTCATGTTTTCCTCGTTGCGAGGATATTTATAGTATTACAAATTATAAAGTTGTTATAAATTAACCTAACCCTTAACTACGGTCCCGATATCTGACAGACACACTGAAACAATCGCTTGCTATTTCTATCACAAGTTCTTTCTCTTTCTCCCTTCCTTACCCCCAACATGTATAATACATGTTATATTTAATTTCTGTGTGAAAACTCATATTAATTTTATGAACAATATATTTTAATGCGCAGTTATCAGAAATCCGAAAGTCCACAGTTAAGGATTAACTTAATTTATAATAACTTCATAATTTATTTCACTCGCCATTATAACATTCTGGCATCAATTGCATTTTCATCCCTTGCGCTAGGATTTATTCCACAGCCACATTGACTAGCCTTTCTTTGTTACGAATAAATTCCTACATCAGACTAAAAATTTATATTTACTATATGACAACCCTTTAATGTTTAAATATTAATGCCAGACGGGTAGAATTTAACTTCGATTTGAAAGATGCGAATGACGTATATATTTAATAGATCGTGAATTAAATTTTCATAACGAGTCTGACGCAATATTATACAGCAAAGGGTTAAAACTTTCAAAAATCCAACTTACGCCACTGTGACCCAAACCCGTCCAATCGCTTCAACAGTATCCACCCGATAAAATCGAGATTTGAATTTCCTCCCGTCTGCCTACCGGTTTCCCGATCGAGGAAAAGATGTACGATCGAGGATCGCCATCTAAGGATACCACCGAGGATCTCGAAATCGTGGTAAATGAAGAAAGATAAAGCTGTCCGGCGTTTCCGCGGTGCCTATCGGCTCGGTGAATTAATTAACTCCCCGTATCAGGGCCGATAAATCATCTGGCGTTTATAAGTGGCCACGGTTTTAACGGTACGGCTAATGAACTCGAACAAGCGTTTATTGAACAGGCCCGCCGGTTTATCTGGCATCGCTCCGCGCGGAATAAAATGTCCGCGGCCGGAGCTGCCCGCTCGCCGTTACTTTTCCAATAAAACGCGATAATTAGCGCGGCAGTAAACGTCGTCGGTAAGTGACGTCGCCGTAATTCCGCGGCGCGTTATCCGACGCGTTCTCTTCCCTCTCGGTTTACGGGCCGCTTTTTGTCAACGGTGTCGATAATTATTGCAATCTCCGCGAGCCACGGAATTCCTCGCGATCACCATACGACCGCAACCCTCCCGACGATTTCCACGTGGATTTTTCAGCTCCCGAGTCCTCGCCGACGGGACTCGAAAGCTCTCTCGTTAGCCCGCGACACGGCTCCTTATCTCGTGCGCTTTAAGAGCTGTACGTTACAATTCGACGGAATTTATAACGCCATTTGCGAACCAGCGAGACTGAGAAATGGTATTGGCAAATTATTCTACGAGCGGATCTCGCGCGACACTGTTGCCGAAGCGTATTTAATTTCTCCGAATGGGCAACCAGGCTCGTTTCGACAAGAAACTTGCGAATCCCTGCTCGAGGTTTCGTATACTCGACCTGTAATTGCGGGGGGACGATGAAGACAGGCTCGAAGCTACGGAGAGTCCGCGTAAAATCCTCGTGTTTACCGAGAGCTGGAGATCAGACTCCTTTTTGGACAGTTTTAATCTGATGGGAGTAATTATTTCTGATTTTTCGAAGAGACATGCTCTGTAGAACATCCCATAAACGTGTACAGTCGCGTGAACGTGGATGACGCGGCGATTAGTGTGTAAATTCTTACATATTCTCCGTTCAATCTTGTTGGAAATTTCTATGCAGTGTCTTTGTACCAAATTATTATTTCGAGGCCGACAGAATTGCACGCGTTTTAAATGCCACACGTTTTGCAGCCGTCATGCAACACAGGGTAGTGGAGCAGCTTGAATATATTAAAACATTTTATTCTTTCATCTTTTTTATTTTTGAATAAAAATGTTTGGGCCAATTAGATATTGAATACATAATATATTATAATATACTACAGGGTAGATATTACAGATATTATAAAACATATTAAACGTTTTTATTATTTTATTTTGTTCATTTTATAGTAAATCATGGCTGGAAACGAACGAAAGCGGAGCAATTGGTTATCGCATAATAACCGGTTCTACTACTCTACGTAGCAATGAAATAAAATTGTATGAAAAGCACGGTCCTATTTTACAATTCTAACAAAATGAATTCAGAACAATCTCTAACGTTTTTTTCTAAGGGCGGTAGATATTTCTCGGGCGATTAATCTTTTACCGACGATGAATTCGCTCGAATTGATAGTTCGAGGGTGTTGAATGAAGTTCGAAGCACGAAGAATCGAGGTCACCGTCGCAACCCCGAAAGGGAGCGTTCCGAATTTTACGGGTGGCATTGAGCGGCACTTCCACCGGCGGAACGAGAATATTTTCCGACTGTTTAGGTGGTAAATCTCCGGGATGTAACGCCGGGCCGCTGCCGAACGAGCACCGCCTAGACCTAGATAACACGGAACGGGACACCCCCGCGGATTTATCGTCGCGTCTCAGCCATTGTTTACGTCGCAGACGAGCCACGTAAATTCCCGTTCCAAAGTGTCCCGTCTGCGCCCACGGATTCCATGTTCCGCTATCCTCCTTTCACGGGATAGCGCTCACTTTCGTACAAAAACTTGCCACTGGAAGCCTCCCCTTTGTCCTCCGGTGAATTCATCCCTTGCGGGGACGTAAACCTTCACGGGGATATCGTTCCTCCAATTCATTTCCCGGGGACCGGCGAAATTCAAAATGGTAACGGAGACTGCAATTTTTCTTGAAAAAGAATCGACGGTGTTTTATTAATTTTAGAAACGCGTCGAGCCGTTTTATTATATATATATATAATTTTTTGTATAATTTTTTGATTTACGATTATTGAAATCATAAGAATAATTTTGGGTGCCATTTATTCTTTAAAATGGTTTCATTGGACATATAGTTAAAAACATAGTGATATAAATAACATTTTGGATTATGCATCAATACGTTTAATAAATAAATTATAAAGTTATTAGAAATTAATTTAACTCTAAATTATCTTAACACTTGTTAGTAAATAATAACACTTCTTGTTTCTCGCAATGAGGAAAACGTGACTTACGCAATTATGATATGCTTGTTCTGTTCATGAAGGAGTATAACTAAATAATAATATCTTCAGTCCATCGCGAACATACAGTTAATGGTAAAATGTAGACAGCCAATTAATTGGATTGCCGACAAACCAAAATCAGCCAGAAATGTTTCAAAGCGAAGAGATAGAGCCAAATAAGATCGAGCGAAGCGCATTCGCGGTCCCATCGACGACCAAGAAAAATATCGCGGGCGTTTTGCCACGCTACAATTCCGATGATAATTCGAAGCAACAATCTGCCGAATCCCTCGCCTCATTTCTCAATGGCCTACGCCTGAAGCCGTCCGCAACAATCGTCCGGAATCAACATAATCCTTGCGCAGGCCTTGCAACTCGATAAACCCAGCAACATAATCGCTCCGCCATTTAAATAAGAATTCCGCTAAAAAGCAACCCGGCTGACCGCGAGGCTAACATCCAGCACAATATGGCCGAGATCCTCTTTGGATCGGCGGGACCGATACGGGCAACCCTCTCGGAACCGTTCAGGATCCAGCCGAACCTTGATCCGTAATCGAAACGTATCCTCTATGCAAATCCCGGCTGCAACTCCCCCGGGATCGACGGAGTCTGCTGCAGCCGATTGTTTCCTTTTTCGAGGCGAGTTGTGCAGCTTGTTCCGATATGGAGGCAGTCGCGCGGGGATTCTCCAATCAGGAGTCGCGCAGCTTGCACCGACGATTCCTTGGCGATACGCTGCGCCGACGTTGTATAAATAAGCCGCTCACGAAGCTGAAATCCTGGGGACGAGCGAGAAGGGGCCCGTTTGCGAGGAATTTAGTCGCGGAGCATGGCCGAGGATACGCATCGATTCTCGATTAACAAGCGCAAGGTTGCAACTCCGGTACTCCTCTCTCCGTCTGGTCGCAGCTTCGGCTCCTTCTCCAGCGAGCGGCAGACGGTGCACGCGCGACGCCCGGGATTTTATTCGCGATTCCACTCGCCTCCGGACGCGGGAATTTTACGAGGCTCCTCCCGTGTAACGAGAGACGTTCCCTCTTGTAAATATGACTTTTCATCTTGCCTCTTGTTTCCTCGCTGCTCTGTTCGAGCTAGGACCGACTGCCCTGCGCGAGCTTTAACGCTCCCATCAGCTCGGCTACGACCGGTATCGACTCCGCAATTAAACCGGTCCTTCCGACACTTTTTGGATCAACGGGATCTCTCGCGTTGCCTTTTCTCGGCTCCGATGTCTGAATCATGATACGTTGCTTGTACTCTGCCAGCGGGTTAGAATTATTGCGGAGTGAGACACATTTTCCTCATTATGAGAAACAAGAAACGCTATTGTCTACTCGTATATTGTTCGCTGACAAAATTTGTTCAGATAAATTCAGAGTTCAGTTAATTCGTAGTGTTTTTATGATTTATTTCACTTCTGTTTTTAACGTTTTGGTATGCGCGATGTTTAGAATTAAGTCTCAACATTTTCGGAAATACATTTTTATTCGACTGTGATTTGTTAGAATTGTAGGAGACATATTTTATTTTATTATATTTTTATTTTATTATATTTCAGAGATGCTAAATTTTATCTGTTTTCGTCGCGGAGAAATTGATTATCTCAGTACTCAGTTCTCATAATTCCTGCGCGTAGATACAAGAATACAAGATTCCAACTGAGTGGACAGCAAGCAGCGCTTCGGTACGAGAAATGCCCGGAGAAATTTCAACGTTAAGGAACAAAAGCGACTGCAATTGACACAAATCCGATTAACAGCCGCGCGTACACCCGTGACCAATCTATTCTAAAATTTTCAGTGTGTTAACGAGGCATCGTTTGCGCAAATAGCAACGAAAGGCGTTAAACGTAAAAGCTACAAGCACTTTTTAAAAAAGCCGAGTCACTCGGACGACGTTGAAATTTATGATCCCGTTAGAAACGTAAGAACACAGAGATTTGAATCGCGCGTATAATTCACCGAACGAGCGCCAGACGAAATCTAATTGGATTAGCTGAATATCTCGGCAGAACTTTAGAAGAACAAGCGCTAACAGCTCGGAGAGTGATTCTTACGGAACGCCAGCACGTTTCAGCGTACATAACTATAGTTAACGGAGCATAAAGCGTATCAATTAGCGAGCCAACTGTCCGCCGCCGATTTAATCGACGCGATTCGCCGCTGTTGCTTTAATGAATACTTTTATCCGGCGAGAACGGCGCGGAACGGTCTACGAGGCTCGCGTAGAAACCACGAATGCGTTCGATGGAAGCATCGATGGATCGACTTATCGATAGAACGGCAACGGAAGCGGCTCGGGCGGCTCGCCGACACTCGAACGTTGGAAGTTCCGATAGGAAGACGATAAAGTGAGCGGGTTATTGGAACCGCGGCCGACATCCCTTGCGAAAATCGAGCCGTTCGTCGATCGAACGAGTACGCCTCCACAATATGTCATAATGCGAGCCGAGCAGTCTTACGGGCAGTCCATAAACATTCGTGTTTTATAGGATTACAGCCCGATAAGCCCGTGCTCCGCTCTATTACCGATAAATAATGTATTCGCCGAGTCCGGCCCAGTATAAATATCTAAACAAAATCGCGCAAATATCATCGAACGACTCTGTTCCCCGGAACGGTATTGAGAACCAGTCCCGTCGACTACTTGCGGATTTTCTGCGGGACAGTTTTAGAAACTGCTTGCCTCGTCCCGGCCTCTCTGCACCGTGATCCTATCGATCCGAGCGCAGAGACGCTGCCGATTTATCGCCGCGAAACCCTCTGCTTCGTTTCACAGAATCGACGAACTTGCAAAGGAACTTCGGCGATCCGCAAACTCGCGCGATTTCCGAAACGTTTCGTCCACGATGCGATTCTTTCTTGTGCCGTGATCCATTTTTTAACTCTTCGCAACCCGGAGTGCTCCCCTTTTATTTTAGAAATTCCCATAACGTGCCATGATTCAAACGTTTCTATTTTAAATTGCTTTTAGATATCGGGAGATCACGGCATCAACCAGAAATCAGTATCTGATCGAAATCATTTGAACTTTAAATCCAAAATCGTTTCTCTTTTCTATGGTATTTCCATTTGTTGTATTTTATGAAATTAAGTCTTGCGACTTAGAGAACGATGTCACATTTTTAACAGTTTTTTAAATATGAAGGATAATGTATAAATTATTTTGGAACATGATAGAACAATTTTTATTAATGTAATATGTATATATATATTGATTCAATTATATTGTATATTGATATCAATATATTGATTGATCTAATATGTATATATATAGTGAATATATTGATTCTACGTAATCGACACCAATAAAAGAAATTTAATAATCTTTGGCGTTACGCATCCGATGCAAAGGGTTAAGAATTTAGTGTTTCCGAATGAAAGTTGTCCAGACAATGTTTCGAAGGATCCCTGATTCTCGCAGAGAAATTCTTTTCCCACGAAGGATGTTTAAACCCGCTCGAGAACCACGAGAGCAGTTTCCAGAGAGCCGAACAATTCACCCCGAAGCTCCGAACCCTTTTTAACCGGTCGGGCTTCTATCGGAAGACACGCCTGCGTGTTCCGGGGCGATGCGAGCCGATCTTCGGCGAACGATCTCATTTACCCGGATGCTTTTTTTGAGGAAGCGTGGTGGAACGTGGCCCGGCTGGTTTCCGGGTTGGAAACTCGTCGGGCTTCCCAGGGAATCGGCCATGTTTGGCCAGAGGCGCAGCTCGATTCGAGCTCCACCGGAGAAGGGAGGGTTGACAGGAGTTGGGGCGCGCGAAGCCGCTCTTGCCGCTCGGAATAATCTCGTGTATAAATTGGATTGTCGGCCGAAGGTGGAAACTGAACGGGGAGAGGCCGGAGCCTGCGACAAGGCGAAGGTAACGCGATGGATCACCTTGCCGAAGTGTTCCGACTGCTTGACTAGAGGGATTTGCGCTACAACTACTTCAAAGTCTGCGATAGTTGGGAATTTTTTCGGGGAAGATTAGTGGACCTTCTTCGTAACTAGGTGGCTTGTTCAAAAGGGCATATATTGAAGAAGTTGCAGTAATATTTTCATTAACAAATGTTAACGTGTACCTGAGCTACAGCTCATCTCCCAGAGACTGACTGTCCGAGAGAATTTGATATTCAGGAAATTTTGAAGGAGCAATTAGTATTTTCCTCTAGAAAATCTTAACAAACGACATGACCTTCTACCTCATTAGAGAAATTAGCATCAGTTTCACCTCCACATTTCCACTTCCGCGATTCCAATTAAAACCTTATCTTAACTACCCTAATCTTTGTTTTTTCCATCGTCTCGGAATCGCCGCCAAATCTCGGCGATTAACGGCCACTTCCGGCGGAAAAATCGCGTCGCAGGGCGAGGTCAAGTCCACGGGGGTTCCACGTTGTTGCTCCATGGTGCTGGCAATAGTATAAAATGGCGTCGGTGCAGGATACACGGGACGTTGCAACGCGGAGGCGTTAAAGGTCGCGCCACCCCCCCACGGAAGCCTCGTTACACCTCCGGGAGAGGTAAATTAACTCGACAGCGGAGCCGGCGCGATAACGCTCGCATAATATCGCGCGCGTGCACGCGAGTTCAGCCGCGACGAGCGTAATCCGCCGCGATTCCGCCCCCGCGATCACTGGCGACGATCTCGAGTAGGAAATCACGGGCAGCAGAGCCCCGAGAGCGGAGTCGGTATGACGCGTGCACCTAAAGTCGCGTCTACATTGTGCGGATTTTTACCGGGCAGCTTTTGTCGCGCGACTTTACTGCCCACACAGGGACGCCCGCGTCATGCCGCTTTAAACCGGCTGTTTTTCAGCGTGCGAGGATCAGCGCGGCGACTTTATGGGACCGGGGATTTCCTGGGATGTTCTGATGCTACGTGAGCTAGGGAGCATCGGAGATCGCTCTAGGAGCCCTTGAGTCTGCTGGCAGGACACCTGGTGCACCTGCCAGCCGGCTTGAAAATTCTTCTATTGCTACTCGAACTTGATATTGTAGGAAATATGTGAAATCTGTTTGTCAGGGAGAAATGGGAATGCAATTAAGTGTTAGATTGTTGTGCAATTTTAGCTGTCGCTATTCTGGAATAATAGTTTAAAACGTAAAAAAATAATAGAAAAATTTAATATGTCTTAATCGACAAATGTAAAGCCAATTATGCCTGAAAACTATCGAAAGTCACACCAAATAAGAATAACTAGTTTAATACAAGAATTGCAAGAAATCCTGCAATTGTAAGCATAGCTTGCTGACCCTATAGATTCCAATAAATGTTAGTCGCAATGCAAACCTGATTTCGATGGTCGAGCCTGCAGTAATATCGAGAAGAGAATATTTCCGAAGAAAGGAAGAAGCCATTCGGAGATAAGATACTAAGAGACGAAGAAAGAAAGGAATGCAGACATTTTGTTCCGCAGGTCTGTTACTACAGCAAGCAATCGCGTTCGGCGCGCATTGTACCCGCAGTTTCAAAATGTTGCTATCGAATCAGATAAGAATATCGAGGGTGCTCAGCGGGCCGAGTGGTCGCGCAAATGGGGGGAATTAATCTGCGAGGATGATCTCTTTAGGCGAGATCCGACATGCAATTTAGGTGTTTCCGAGGCGTGACCGGTACATCGCGTTCCTAGAAAGTAAACCCACGATACGTGACGACCGGCCAGGGAGAACGGCACGATGAATTGCGATTTGTCGGTTGTTTACAAGGTAACGTGGACGTTGTCTACCATGGATATTAGAGCGGGGACTATCGGCGGTTATGTGGCTCGCCCGGGGACTCGCAAATGTTTGTTCCATCGGGGACAATGGGGACGGAGGCAGAGAGCGGTCCGGCCAATCTGATCGTGCTCCAATTTCTTTCCCTTTCTTCCTCCATATTTTCATATTCCTCCGGAGACTATTACCTCGATTGACCGAGATAGCACTCTGCTCGATTTACTCGAACTGAGCTTTAATTAAAAAAATGAATGGGAGTTAACCCTCGACTACCGAGCACATTGAAACTTGAGCGGCCACTACAAATAGTCTAACGAAACGCTAACGTGTGTGGTAAAATAAATTCTAATTTTTTCTACTTGATTAACATGTTAAGGGCTGAATATCAACCCTAAATATTTCAACAACATCTAGGTGGTTCAATTAATTACGTTGAAACTAGAGAGCTAGTATTTCCCATAGAAATTATTGCTGTGGGGTGGATCAATTTTATTTTATTTCTTTTAACAAAAGTATTTTGTATGTCTTATTCGATAAATGTAAGGAACCAAGGACATAGGAAAATACAAATGAATTTCAAAATTAAGATAAAAATTAGTGTCACCCATACGTGGCTGACGCAGCACTGAACATGTTACACGATCTGAAACGCGTCGAAGACGTCGTACTTTGTTAAGAATTAATGGTCACCATCTCAAATAATATTCTGGAAACGACCCTCTTTCTTCTAATTTGGCAGAAGTTACTTTCTTTGTTTGGGAACAAAGGATCTGTTGGATCTGTCCTCATTCATTAAGCCGTGTTTCGATCGAGGGGTTGAAATGGTCTTTTGGTATTGCAGAGGGTGCGCAGTATGGGCGCCATTGCGGACGCATTGATCCCTTCGAAAATGGCTGTATCGTGATTTCCTCCACCGTGTAGAATTTGCAAGTACTATTTAAATATTATTAATCAGTAGACTGTGAATTTTTACGAAAAATAATAAATGTTTGTCTATTAATTGTAAGATACAGGAGCTACGTAGACAATAATTTTGTTTTTTAATCATTTAAATCATTTAAATCATTTAAATTCGTAAAATCCACAATCTACTAATTACTGCTTAATATTTCTACTTTTAACATTTTCTAACTCTTTCGAACAATTCAGTTCAACATTTTCGTGGATTCGAATCGAGTACTCGTTTATTCTTTGTTATCTTAAATCGAGGGACAAGTATCGCCGTATCTATTTGTTGTCCGCAAAAGTCCGTCGCAGAGCAGCCCGGTGCCTTATGAATACTAAATTCCAAATTCTCGTGAACGTATTACGGCAACAGCGCAGCCGACGTCTGCATAAATAGCAACAGTATATTTGCACTCACCGAAATGGCTTTATTATTCAGACTGACATAAGAATCCGCGAATAATCATCGAACTGTGGCTGCTGCTCGTCCATCGAACGTCGAGACGGCGTAACCAGGGCTGCATCATGATCCTCCTAGGCCCTGGACCATTCTATCTATCTTCTTCGAGAGTTACATCGTTTCTAAAACTTCGCCACATCTTTTGTAAACCCTTTAATCATTTTTTAGAAATCCTCTCTTCCTTTTTTTAGACTACTATCGTTAAAATTTTCTCAGATCTTAAAAAGTGATGCCAGGCGAGACGAATTGAGAAAACTTGCATATCAAGGTCCAAGTTATTTTTCGCACCCTAAATAAATAATTTGAGATAAATAGTATTGATAATACCTAATACTAATATCCGACTTTATTGATTAAGTAACGAATTATAGTTGTTAATCATGAATCAGATTACTTTTCGCCCAACTCTACTTGTTCGATCGACAGTTATTACCTTCTAAAAATAAAATACAAATAAGATAAGAATAATTTCGATGTTCAGAAACGCGTGGGCGTGAAGGCGTCCGCGACTCGCGTATCAGCACCGCCGCCAGCGATATTAGCCGGCGTTGGACTCCAATGAGACACGTTCCACGGAAATTAGAATGAACGGGGCCGTTGACGGTCTCCGACGCGAATTAACCGCACCCGCCGCAGGCTGGAGCTTCTGCCAGCGACAAGGACTACGAATCGAGCGCATTAAGGCCGTCTTGCCCTCGCCTGCTCTCCCAACGTGCGTTTCCAGTACGTGAGACTCGTAAATTGCTCGCCTAGACGACTCTGATGGGCTCAGTTAACCCCTTGACCACGGGTTTTTCTCCGGCGAGGGAAGTTGACCCGCTCGTCCACTGATTCTGATTTTCTCGGAACCTTCTGGCACGCCGAGTCGTTTACCTTCCCTTGAAACGAGGATTAATGTTACGCGAAATGACCCGACGATGCCGCATCGATGCACGCGTCGCGTTATTATGCGTGTCCAGCGAGTCGACATAGTCGAGAGAAAAATACGAATTCCAGACAGAACACGCTGGAAAAATTCTTTCGTTGAATCCACTTGTTTCTCGACGCGGTTACAATATTTTCTAACATCTCTTATTTTTGCAAGGAGCCTCGCAAGATTTACGACTGCAAATAACAACGCACGCAAAATTAGACTTTCCGCGCGCAAAGCACGGAACCGCAGACACGTGTGACGCAGGAATCGAACGCCGCAGTTATGGTTACCTAACAATACCGCCCACGGGCCCATAAATCAACGTCGGGAGAACTTCTCACCCCTGAACCAGCCGAAGATCGCGGTTTATCGCTGAAGTAACCGAGCTGTTCTCACAAAACGAGGTCCGACGGCACCGTCGAAGGCTCTCGAGGCCCGTGACGATCCACGGGAACGTTAAACATCTGGCCGGGCACGCAACGCCCGAAAATAGCTCGGTGAATCTAATAAGAGCTGGGCGCCTCCACGTTCCAGGAGATCCGTCGGTCTTAGGTTCATCCGGCGCTTTGATTACGCTCGGAGAAAGTCGGTCGAGAGTCACCCCAAACCCCATAAATCTGCCGCTGGGTCCTGGACCCTTGGAAAAAAGGACTGCGCGAGCCTAAGTCCTCCGATGCTCGGAATCAATTAACTTATTGTTATAAATACAACTGGTACGTTAACCGTACCGAACCGATTTCTGTTTCATAAAATTTGTATCGGTGTAATCGCTTATTTTTTTAAACAGAATGTTCTGTCATTCTACATTTTCTTTAAAACGTTGCTTACTATAGGGTGGACCATCTGATGGTTTCGTTTGAATTATTTCGTTAAATTATTAAACACGAAGCTGTGCTAGTCAACGTAGCTGTAAAGGAGATCATAGAGCAAAATTTGTATAACTTCTTACCGTACCATGTTCTTCTATGAATAATTTCTTAGAAGGAAATGAAAATTTTACATTTACTGTGCGCCCACATTCACTCGAATGCTTAAATATTGATGACAAGACGGCAGAACATCGTTCCGATTTAATAAAGACTCGCTAAGGTACGGCGGGGGATAGAAAGAGCGGCGGCATCGAAGGTGCAGGACGTTACCAAAAAATATACGCCGAGAAAGTTCGGAATTGAATCCCAAGTCTCGTAGAATCCGATGAGAAGCGGCGCGAGGCGGGGTGCGAGTCACGCAGCCTCGCAGATGATTAATTCCTGTTTGAGGCTGCTTTCGCTCGCTGTCGGCGGAAATGCAAGGTCTCAATTTGCGCCGGGAACGATGGAAGACGTTATCGGCGAAGCGTACCGAGAAAAGTCTGGAAAAGGCGAACTTCCCTCGTGCTCCTCCTCCCCCGGGGGAGTTTAATTTTCCCTCCGGTTCCACCTTATTTCCAGAGAGAGCCGGTGCGGCGTTCGGTCGCACCTGCACCCTTGCCGCGCGGGCCACCAGCGAACGGGAAACGGAGACGACGCGACGAGTCGTAGGAAAAAAGGAACGGAGCTAGCGTATATAACAGCGAAAAGAAGAAATCGTCGCCGAGAGAACGTTCGTCGAAGGTGTGCGGCATCGGCAACGGTGGGAGTCAGCGACGCTTGACTCCTCGGGGGGTGGCAGACGAAGGGTGGAGACGCAGGGAGGGGGCGAAGGGAGAAGCCCGATTCCACTCGATTCGAAGGTGTAGGTGGAGCCGGGTAGATTATCTTCCCAGACGACGAAATGGTAAAGTTCCCAGCCCGGTACGTGTCGGAGGGCAAACGCGAGGGTGTGCGGAAGGTCTGAGGGGCGAGGATCAGGAAGAGGAGAGCGAGGACCGGGAGCGAGAGAAAGCTTTTTAGGCCTTTCCTCGGGACGCTGCAGACGCAGCTGTGTGGAAACTGCAATGACACGCCCCCTCGCCCCAACCCCAGCCGCAGTCCTCCCCATCCTCCTCAGCTTTCCACCCTCGAGACGTTGATGGTCGCTCGGCCAGGGGTAGGTTCTCGGAGCTCGGCTTCGGCTACCTAGCCAGGGTCGATTCGAACGGGACTCCCTATGGTGGGGGATCTCGCCAGCCTCGCACACTCCCGCGCACCCTCCCCATCACCCCCGTTTCCGCCTCGTCCGTGTGACTGCGGAGCTCTCGACTGTTTCCGTGTGCTCCGGATGCTGTGTCGGGGCTCGGCGCTGTATCCAGCTCAGCAGCCCTCGGTTTTCAACGTCTGCGACCACCACACTCGCGCGCCCGTGTTTGTGACGCCACATCTCCGTGGAGACGATGGCTGTGCGGCGGTTCCAACCCCCTTCCCTGTCGGCCGGGCTCAGCATCACGCACAGATCGATACGCCGCTCCAGGGTTCACCTATTCCAGACTCGCCCTGGTGAGGCCTCTCTCTTCTCCATCTCTCTCTCTCTCTCTCTCTCTCTCTCTATCTCTCTATCTATCTATCTCTCTCTTTCTCTCTGCCACTATCTATCGCTATCTCTCCCCTTTCTACCTCTCCCTTGCTCGCCAGCCAGCCCGTCATGGATTCGTCGCACGATTCCAGCAATCGTGCGCCTTTTCCCGTTCCGAGCAACGACTCGCCGACCGGCAGCAGGAATTATTGGGTCGCTGCATCCAGGGAAATGTAACTTCCTTGCGGTCTGATATTCTCGGGGTGGGAATAACGAGGATGCCGATGTCTTTCTAGTTGATTGGGGATGTTTGCGCGTCCGGGTCTCTGGACTCGGCTCCTGGAAGCTTTCGCTGCTGCTGAATATACCCGGGAAATAGTTCTTTGGTTTCGTTGATTAGTTTGTCACTGTGTAATTTGGGAATTCGCCGGTGTCGCTACGGGAGCTGAACATTGCGCTGCGAAGCCGGTTTCTGGAGAAGATGTGCTGCTGGGAGATGTACGAGATTTTATTTGGCACCCTGGAACGTACCGGTTGTATGTACCTAACTGTGTACCACATATTTCAATTATCTTGTTTTCTTCTTTGTTCGGTCAAGCAACATTGATCAATATCGATCTTGATAAAAATTTAGACCGTTCCATAAATATAGAACGACGTGACAACCTAAATTTATTCTCCGAAGTTAAGCTATTCCAGGAGAAAGATCTCAGACTGCATTCTTTGCGGACGAGCATTTTCTGAAGTATTAAAAATATTTTTTCCGGAAAATTAGATCGAGTATCGAAGGTTTAAATAATGGGAGTAATGAACAGAACAATTTATATGTTTGCGGCTTCTGGAATGAGATGACATCTTCTGATGTCATCGCTGCGTCGTCACTCGTCCCAAAACGATTAAGACTGTTGACTTAACAACAACCGGAGGTTAAAAAAATTGTTTCACGGAGAACATACGAGGCGTAACAAAAACGTGGCGCGGAGTCTAATATCGAGTCCGGGAAAATAAAGGCAGCAGCACAACAAGAGACCAGAAAGCGAAATAACACCGGCTGCGGAATATCGAGTGATGCGAAAGCAAGATGGCTGTCCCGCCTGGAAATCGGATTTACACCGGAGATCGAGGCGAATTTTAATTTTATTTTAAGAACGCTGACTTTGATTTAAATTCAAATATCCCGGAGGAGAATGCGGAGGGGCACTCCATTAGGCCACTCTGCGAAATGGCGGATACTTGGAAGGAGCCGTGTGCAATTGTACAGCTTTCCCATCGGGAGGATCGATGGATAGACGAAGGGGCCAGCTGCTGCGCTAGAAAATTACAGAGAATTTTTCGCGGCAGCACTTCTAGTCGCCGTTTGGTCGGCAACGTTTCTTCCTCGTTTGCCATTTCTAGTTTATATATCTGCCCCTCCGCGGAATCGTTATTTATTGGACGGGAGTGGATTTTGATCAAAAAACTTCGCGACAGGCTTACACTGTTCCGCGAAGATTTCGCACAATATCGCGCTGGCGCCGTTGAGAACCCCGCGTGGGCTGAGAACTTTCGATGTTGGGCTTAGAAGGGATTTGCCTAACTTTGTATCGCATTTTATTCGCTGCTCTTGGCTCCTGCGCAAAGAATGCTAAATAATGCTTAGCGGTAACCATACACTCTCGTCATCTGTCTGCATAGTTTAAATCTGATATAATCAGCAGATTCTGCAGAAAATAGTAGACAGTAATCTCGTAGTTTTAAATTAATATTTTCCTTGTCCTGGTCTTCTTAAAAAATTATTTATATATCCTTATTAGCAAATTGCAATTTTAGTGAATACTGAAATATAGTCATTTTTACGATGTTTTAAACATTTGGAGGCCAAGGCGAAATAATAAGAACCGAGTTAAGATGTACAAATAATTATTATGAACACAGATTTAATTAATGAAACCTAAATTAGAAAGCGAAGATTCACCGTGGGAAATATTAGTTTAACTCTTTCGTGTTATAAAAATCCTAGTAAGACTCCGTTTGTTCTGAACGAATTTCTGAGACTGAACCATCGTCCGTGATATCCTGCACATCCAAAAATTCTGTTTCATCCAATTTGCTTCTCTAAAACCACTTTCTGATCTGTCTCCCTTTTCCACCCTCCTTTCCCCAATCGTACGAATCCCGGGCATTGAAGCAAATAAAAAAGGAGCTATCCGGACACTGGGATGGGTCCGAAAGCGGTTCATTCGTCCCGAGGTTCAAATCGAATTCCCTGAAACTCGATTCGAGAAATTCAAGCCTGCCCCCGTATCTTCGGCGAACGCAGAAGGAAACGCGTGTCGCTCGTAACTTATTCGCGGAGCGTGTCGTTGCTTTGCCCGCCGACTTAATTGCTAATTACGCTAATTTAATTATGCCAATGACGGCCGCGATATCATTGTATCTCTTTCCGCGGTTTCATCGAAATAATGAATCGCGTTTATCCCCGACATTATCTTCAGGAACGGCCGGACGTCCAGTATATTAACCGAGATTCGGTCAGGTGAGTTGTATACTGTCCGCCGAAAAGGGATTGCAACAACTTGTTCATTATCTAAACCAGCTGCAGCCCGTAGAATAATTGCGCTTCGCTATCGCATTCTTAATTTCGTTCCTCGTGCGATATAATTGCGTAATTACATATTGTAGACATTTTCGCATTGAAATATATACAATGTTCCGAATACGGTCGTTAAAATAACGATACGTGAAACGTATCGGGGCGTTGTTTACGGGGTAACAAAAATGATCGGCTCTTGCGTGTCATTGTCACAGGAAGAGAATTTTACTTTCACCGGACATAGTTTTGCGTAATTTTTATGAAATAGAAATCTTCGCGAAGATCCACGGTCTAACGATTACGCGACTAGACAACAGTCATGCAGAGAAGCACGGTACAGTTTCTCGAGAGAGATATTTACAGCTCCATAAAAATATTTAATGGCTTTACAATGATCTAACGAGGATACATTTTACGACATGGACGTTTATTTAGTTGAGAATGATCGTAAGGCCATTTGAACGCAGACGACGGTTTAATTCGTATTTTATGGTAATGTTACAGATCGATGACTGTTTCTGCTGAGCGGCCGTTGCCCGAGGAAAATGTTCCGCCGATGGGCCACGGATTCCAGCGCCGAAAACGCAGATAACCGTGATCCATTCAGAACACGCTGACAACCGACGCGGGCTTATCTGTACACCGTAGCCACGAAAATGTCTTCGTTAAGCTCAGTGAGCAGCTTACCGAGATACGCTCTCGTTTTTACGACACGCCCGAGCGCGATGAGCGATCGAGCAGACGAGGACCTCTACCATGGCGGCTGTTCCTTCGATCGTTTCCGGTTTCTGGCGAGCCGTGTCTCTTCAGTTTTTCTGAGGAAAAAGAGGCCGAGATTTTATCCTGGATTAGGCAATTACGCCATGCTTCAATCCCCATGTAATTCCTGAACTTCTGATACTTCTAAACTAATAGTACTCGAGTCATCCGAACTACTGACGATTTCGAAATAGAAATCCAAAGTTGCTTGAATATTTAGAATTCTGTTGCTCGCTTATCTTCATCAGAATGAAAATGAGCAATTTGTAACCCGATTTAATTGCATCCGAATCGTTTGAACTACTACCTAACCATTTCGAAATAAAAATAAAAGTTGTTCGAACGTTTGGCGCTCTGTTTGCTTCTCTATCTTGATCGGTCATTTAAAATGAAAATGGGGGAATGAGTAATCCGATTTAATCGCGTTCGAATGGTCCGAAGCACTGTTTAACGATTTCGAAATAAAGATAGAAATTGCATGAATATTTAGTGTTCCGTTCGCATGTCTGTTTTAACTGGAGTCACGGAACAAAGATAATGAATTTGTAGATTACTGGCAATTTTGTATGCGACTCAGAGACGTAGATTCGAGGAACGTGTGGAGGATTAAAGCTTCTGTATTCTATCCTTCACCATAAAGCGGACGCAAACACGGACGACGTTTCATAAAATACAGGAACGACCACAAAGGTAGATTCAGCAAGGAATGAAAATAAAAAAAATGGAGACTCCCATACGTGTGGATCCGCCTTGTTCACAGTCGCCTCAAAGTTACAGCTGACTTTTAAACATTCAATAAATTTTATTTCCACCCGAGGTACAACAGTTTACTGCGTTCGGCGAGTTAAAATCACAGTTTGGCGTCCTCGGTGTCCTGCGCGTAAGAACCATACCATTCCTCGGTAATTTTGCTTCGTAAAGACCATGCACGTTAAAATCTACTAACGGCATTACACCGAGCGATGTAAAGCTGCTGTTTAACTGTCCGTTCGATACTTTCTTGCGAACGTTCTCGTTCTGCGAAGTTCGTGTTGATATCGTTGCAATCGTTGTCACTATTTTATACAGCTCGAATAATTAATTTCGGTTAATGTTAAAGACATCGACAAATAAATGTAACTCAATTCTTTGGCTTCGATTAAAGGCATCAGTAAGTACACATACATAAATATGTAATTATTGTACAATAAATGAATCACAGTCCAATTTTGTAGCACATTAATTATCCTCAAAGGCGTCGGTAACTGCACTAACATTAATACGTAATTATTGAATAATAAATTAATTACAATATAATTCTTTAACCTGTTCAAAGGCTTCAATAAATGAATTACAGTTCAATTCTTTAGTTTCAATCAAACTTCTTCAATAAATACACACGTCCACATTTAATTTCATCTTAATGCTACAATAAATTTGCCTTCTAATTTTTCCTAAATTGAAAGAGTTCGTCACAAAACGGTCTCCACAGATTTTCCAAAAACTCCATCCGGGAGCATAACGGCCCCATTAACAATTCTGCCGCGAAATTAACTTTCATGTCGAATTCCCCTATCGAAGTTTACCCAGTCCTTTCCTAAGGAGCCACATCCGTTTCCGGGACACGAACGACTGTCCCAATAGATGGGGTCTTTAAAATTCGTCCTAGCGCGGTGCCATTAAAAGGACATGAACAAACTTCACAGACAGGGGGTAGCCGCCGGGAGACTCGATGGGAGGGGGGAAAAGTTTCGCTAAATTCCCGGATAATCTCTTTGGAAGCCTGTGTCAGCCCTCTAGGCGAGGCCGAAGAAACTTCGACGACTCGACTCGAAATAACAAATACAGGTCCAGGCATTTTCTTTCGACAGCAGAATCGCGGCGACGCGACATAACGCGTCCGATCGTTACGTCAGCCGTTTGACAACTCCGCTAAAAGCTTTCCGTGATAATTCATATTAGTGACAGAGTATCGCCGACAGTTGACGCGGTTCACGCCGGTAAATGTCTGACACCTGACGTTTCTACCTGTTTAAAGCTTGGGAATTGTCCGTCGGTCCAACCCTTTCGCTTCTAAAGTTCGGTGATATTCATTGTTCTTCTGTAAGCGATTTCGCATTCTTAAATTGCTAATTATTGAAATCATAAAGCTGCTTAATAATTGTAATTGTTGGATATATTTCTTTCAACAGACATACGCTGTTCTAAAAATTGTGAGAGATTCGATCTTATCATTCGTATATAACAACACGTTGAGTGATACGGATTATTATTACGTGAATTCTCATTTTCACTGATAGTCACTGAACTGGAATATATTGAGACGAATGCAAAATTGAATATTTCTGATTTGTAAAAATTAAAGTAGAAAATACATTGTAATATCGATCGCGAAATTGCACCAAAATTGCCTATAAAACACCAATGTATTAGCTAGTATTTCCGGTGCTCGATAGGTTCGTTGTTGTCGATCATACAATACTGTTTCAGACATGAAAATTGAAATATGAAATTTCGATTATAATAAACGTCTGCCGCAGATAGGATATTCGATAGGAGTAAGCGCTAACGAACGAAATCGGTTGAGCTGATCGCATCGTGCTCGTTCAGCTAAACGAATAAAGGCCTGTTATCGTCGCGAGCGACTAAAAAGTAGGGGAGCAGCGAGAATATACGGCGGAAAGTTTGCGATTCGTATCGAATCGCAGGACTGTCTTATTACGGAAATCGGTGAGGCAACTCGGCGTTTCTTAATCTCGCGATCGCCGCCGTAATTTTCACTTTTCCAACCGCATCGTGGGACTCCAGCTGTTCGGAAACTCTCTATCGCGACGATAATTTTCACGGAGAACGACCGCCGTTCTCCACCCACCGGCGGCATTTAAATTGCAGATTCGAATCGGGGAGCTCGCGCCAGAAGACTCGCTGAAACTTAAGGATCGTCGCGTGTCCAGAACGAAAGAATCGCTAGCGACCTCCGAGCCCGTTCATTACGGCGGCGAGACACGCTAATGGAGGATATTAGCCCCGAATGCTCTCTCTGTTCCGCGATTTTCACGGAGCAAAGCAAATTACATGGTCCCCGGCGTGCTCTCCGTCAAAAATCTCTCGGAACGAGCACGGGATCGTTCCCCGGAAATGGAAACCGGGCGAAAAACGCGCGGCCGGCTTTACTATCCCGGCAGTTCCCGCGATGATGCACCGTGCGCCCGTTCTTTATTACTAATTGCTCGCCACATGGAAGGATTTCGTACTTATTCCGACAGAAATTCTGCGATTTCGGGACGTAATTTCGGAAAAATACGCGATGAATCCGGGCGGAGCCATTGTCGCGCGCCAACAGGAATGAGCAGCATGGAAAAGGGATTTTATTTTCCCGGGTCTTCGCGTATAATAACCGCATTCTAGGGTTTTCTTCTAAGCAAACATTTCACTGGTGTAATTATTAAACTGCGGATTTTATACATTTATGGAAAAAACATAGAATAATGACAAAATTCACAGAAATGAAAAATGTTGATATATTAATCGAAACTGATTAGAATTATTTAAGAGAGAAGTAAGTTCACTTTTCTGCGTCTTGCAATTGACACAAACAATTTTTATTTTGCATAATGTCATTTCCCTATAAAAACGTTAAAATAGTCAAGAACGTATATCATTTTGTACACTGTATTCGCAGGCAGAATTTCTCGAAATTCTCAAATCGTTTTAAATTGCATCCATGGTTAATTTGAACAGGAATATGCGAATCTTTTGTTGCAATACAAATTAAAATCGGAATCTGTGTCGTTCCGAAGGAGCAACGTTGCGGAAATGCCGGAAACTGTAATTTCTATTCAAACGTCAAAAAGAGGTCTACCTCGTAGGTGTTTTCTTATCGAATGCAAGAAAGTACAGTGTTAAATCCGCAAACTTTATGCGCGCACTAAATTTTAAAAGCAATTACGCCGATGTATACGCGCCGTGAGCGCAGGAAATTCAAACAGGAAATGTTCCGGCAGAAATACACGGAAACGTAGATTTAAATTGCAAACTTTCACACCGGCCGCAATTGGGGTTAAGTCCGATGTCGCGAGAGCGAAAATTTCATCGGCCGCGAAGAAAGACCGGCATAAGAAAACTCCACTTTCGCATTGAATTCGAATGCAGTCGGGGCCGCGGGAAATTCAAATGGACCTATCCGCCAGGAGGTATGTTGCAAACGACTCGGGTATTAGCCGCGTTTTACGAGCCTAATTTTCGCGGCTCGTTGCATACGTTACCCAGAAATCGTGCGCGATTATACTTTCAGTTATATAGGCCAGTTTGTATTTTTCGCACGTAGCTTTCTTATCACGGGACCGAGTGGCTCGTCAGTCCCGTCGGCTTTGCGCCGGATCGTTTCGTCGAATGCGTCTTCCATCCCCGATCGTTCGATGGTTTCCAGTGCTCGCCGAGAAATGGCTAGAATGCCCTGAGGAGGACTCGGCTTCAAGATTGAAACGACGCGAGAAAACTGGTCAGGCGAATTCAATTTATTCTTCAAAACCCTGTGTTCGGGAAATACTGGCTGGCGAAAAATTAGCTTCTCGTCCGAAAAAAATTATCCGACGATATAATATAAGCGCTACTTTTCTACATAATTTCCACATTTATCATTCCTACGGTGAAAAAGCAATTACTTTCACATTTTAAAGCTTTTCGTCGGATAATACATGTTTTTTTTTTCATTTTAATTTAATAATACATCTGCAAATGGCCTTTTCAAAGCAGATTTTATGTAATTTTATATGTCAAAAACAGAAATGCTGTGTCAAAAAAGATTAATTTGTAGATAGTGAAGGATGAATTCAAAATTCAGTAAAATGCAATAACATAAAAAATTATTCCAACTCTTTTATGTAAGTCACTTAAATAATAAAACAAAATGAAATAAAATATTGAATTAAATATGATTTAATAATATCAAATCAACCTAGCAAAAGATTGTCTACACTTTTGCTTTAAATTGTTAATTTCAATTTCAAGAATAACATCACTGCCATCGACGTATCTGGAATACACAAACGATTCTAGGAAAAATGCACCTTCCCTTTCCACTCTGCTGCAGAATGCAGGCAACTCGACCGTCGCAGACATGTAACAAGGTTGCGACCATTTCCTCATCGCGTTAATTAATTTACCCGAGCCGCTTGCGCAACTCTGACATACGGGAGCGAGGCAAACAAGAATGAAAAGCGACGGAGTCTCATTCGCCGTTTAATCACGGACTAACAAGCACGCGTTAGAGGCGATCATTTGAATATTACGCGAAGAAATTGTAGACATCCGGGATCGATTGCGCAAGGTAGGAAGTTTCGAAGGCAGTCGATCGCCGTTTAAAAATCGTGGCAACGATCTCGGCTCAAGTCTGGTGACTCGTTCGGCCGCATAATTTGATCATAAACGGACGAAACTGATTTACCACGCGACAACATTCAATTAACCGACAGTGGTGCAATAATGAAATTATGCCGGCGGCTGGAGATCCGAGTGAATTCAGAGTCGATTCCCACCGGTATCGATTAGCGTTTATCGACACGTGCAGCCTCGGCTCGGAGAACGTGCTTCGCAGCTCGTACGATTCGGGCAAGTAAATAAAGAACGATGCTTATTTCAGTCCGTCGACAGCTGTGCACCGTATAGCTGAATCTGGATATGCATAGATCTATCCCGTGGATCAAGGCAGGCAGCACGAAAACCAAACGGCACCTGTGTAATTGACTCTGACGGCCGGCCGAGTAGAAAACGACGCGAGGACCGAGCTCCGACGAAAAAATCGAGAAAAAGAATCGCTCGAAATCGGCCGGTTTAATCCGGGCGCAGATTAGCGGTCGTGATCAGGCTGAAATCTCTCGTCTTAACGAGCCAGCGATCGCTAATGGCTGCGGTCCGTCCTCACGGTCTCGCTCGCCGCGATAATGATAATAACAGGGTGGTAAATTTTCGCGAGGCCGAATCAACGCACTCCGCGAGAATTTATCTCGCTTCTGTCACACCCCCGCCTTACGCCATGCCGCCTGGTTCTGCCAGCTCGTGGCGAGCTGGCAACGATTATGCTAAACAGCACGATTATTGAAAATTATGCTAAGCGGAATTTCGTCGGCTTCGGCGAGCTCCTGTTGAAATTGTTGTTAATGTTGGTCGGCGTGATTACGGTTCGTCTCGGGCCGAGACACGATCTTTTACGTACTTTGTTATCCACTATATTTCTATTCGATTTTCCCTTTTTGTTTAATAATACTCGTCCCGGGGCGAATTTTTGCGTTAGAAGAATCTAGCTAGAAAGCTCCTCCATAGATCACGTATCAAATTCGATAGAAAGGTTAATACAGTATGTGCTATTAATAATCGTGCGTGCATTACATCGAGTCCTTTTTCATTCATTTTTGGGCGAAATAAAATGAATAGGAGAAATAAAGCAGGCATCGATTCAAAGACACAAGAATATAATTCATGCTTTTAATAAATTGTAACGAAGTTAACAATGTCCTTAAATTTGTCTAGTGTATTTAGTGTTCCATCTAGTCATTTTAATTATTAGTGCATAAAATCCGCAGTCTAGTGATAACTATAGCTAAGAAAACGTGGACGACAAAATACAGAAATGAATAGCTAAAATTAACAAATATGATTGCTATTATCGTAAGTCGATAAATTGTTATAGACGATGTAACGCGCGTTGATAATAATAATAATAATAATAATAACAATAACATAACCGAGGTTGAAATGGAGTTTAGCGTTAAAAATAATGAAGCAGTAATCTCACCTGTTCCTAACACATTCGCAGTATTAGCCGGTGAATTATTGACGCAGTGTCTCGCGTTTCTCGAGTTCGAATCATAAAAGTTCGCAGACTAATTAAGATTATTGTACCCGGGGACAATTCCGAGCGGCGGAGGCGTCTCGTGCTCGGAACGATCGTCGAAAGCGGAAGTGATCGATCGAAACAAAACGGTCGGACTCGGATGGAATTCGGAGGGAGAGAGGCGAAGTTCGACGGGACTTTTCGAGCTATAAAATCGGCGGAGTCGCGAAAAGAATTGCAGATCGGCGCAAAGCGGCACGGGATTTATGGCCGAGCCGAGTGGCAATTTGTCGGGGAATTGGACGGGTTTTACGACGATATATTCGCAATGAAATTAGGCGGAATACGTGGGAATAAATTGGCCAGGAATTTATAATGAAGCCGGCTACGGAATTTATGCAGACAAATTGCACTGGCGAAGAGCCGATCGTGCCGGATTGAAACGAAGGGAGCCCCGGAGTCCGCTATTAAACTGCGTTTTTAATTGCGTTTTCGCGGGCCCCGCCGTCCCGCCGGCTTTTCATTTATGCATATTCATGGTGATTACGCGGGGTACACTGCCGCGATATTAATCGAATACTCGGAACGGCTCGGGATGCTCTATAGGATGGCTATTCGGGGTCCAGGCCGGCACACCTCCGAGTGTGAATTCGATAATGATAAAAAAACCATATCTTTACATTCTTCGGCTGCAACGTCTTGTAAGCGCGACTAACTGACACGTATTCCGGCCGTAAAAAATAATTTCAATTGAGCACCGCCTCCGCGAATACTCCGAGGCTGACAACGTGCCTTTAGGAGACATAGATGAAATACATAATTTTCTTCCCCAAATTGTTTCGTGATCGACAGGAACGATAGATTAGGAAATTGACAAAGTGATCATATTACTCGAATCAAAGATTTAATTATAATACATAAACTTCTATGACCCTGACTTCTAGTAACAGATGCAGATAATTTTTCTTCTGCATAAAAATCCGTAGTATCAATAATTAACCAGTTTTCTCTTTTTAACTAATATACTCGTCGCAAAGAACGTACAAATACTGCTTAAATTGCAATTTTAGTCGAAACTGAGAAGTTTTGAATTTTCCCAGGCCAAGAAATGAAACAAGTAATAAAACGAACAAATAAAGAAACATAGATTGTAATTATTTTGAAAATACTAAATACTGCGAACAAATAGTAGTCCTTTCCTTTACGACACATTTTCAGAACGCATCTGCCGAGTCTTCGGCATGCTTCCAGAGCCCGAGAACCCGAAAGAACAAAAGAAATCGCCGATCATTCCGCGCGGGGAATGCGGCGCGTAGATCGGTCGGACAAAACCCGCGGGACTCATCGAGCGGTGAGCAAAAGAGGAAAGCGTCGGGGCCTGGGGGCCCGGGGTCCCACAATTTCCGCTCGCGGAGACAGAAACGACGTCCGGTTACGGTAACGGGGGTCGCGCGCGGTGAACGTGGGCGGCGATCACGTTCACGGGGGAGTAAATAAATGATTTTAAGTAAATAACGAATTTTATCCGACGGCATTGGCCAGGAATCCGATAAGCCTGGCCCCGGCGGCCGTGGCTGCTGGGTAGGGGACACGCGGCGTATAAAAACGTGCGACGCGTTATGCGTACCTGTCCGTCCAATGGGGTGGCTTCGCGGCGGCTGGAAAGAGAGGGAGGCGAGTCGGGGGATTATCGAACGGCTGCTGGCCACGGAGACCGAAAGGCCGCGAGATAGAGAAAGAGGGAGTGACAGCGGAGGAGAGAGACAGAGAGGCGAAGGAGAGAGAAACGACCGAAAAAGAGGCGAGAGAAAAACACCGAATCGACGCGGTTCCTTATGGGGACCGTGTCCGAGCGTTGGCGAAACTTACGGGAAAACGAAGAAAACGAGAAGGTGGACCGGTGGGAAACAGAGGACCGGGGGAACGGGGGAATGAAAAGTTCGACTCTCCGCGAGCCTGATAACTTTAGACCCCTCTCGACTCTTTATTGATACTTGACCGTTTCCACTTGTCCCATATACATACCCGTGCGCCCCGCCGCGGGTCCTCCGCGCGAGTCCTCCTGAGTTCTCTCCGCGGACCCGCGTTAGGATTACGCGGGCCCTTTTCTTCCATCCGCCACTCTCTACTTGTTTTATCGATGCGATACCTCCGCCGTTTTAATGCGCCACGCGACATGACAAACGGAGCGTGCATCCCTCTCGCTCGGACTCGCTTCGAAAGCAACCGGAGGCTGAGATCGCCTCAGGCGTCCGTTTCCGGTCGTTTCGAGATACCTGCGGGTAACTCAGCCGATAGATTCCGCGGGATAATGCGCTCGGATTGCGGGAATTCTGATCTGGATTGATAGCGGGCCGTCTCGTATGTTACTGCTATCTTGATTCTCCATTGGACTGCTTGCAGATCGGACGTGTAGCGGCGATGATAGCAGAGGTGGTAGGGTAGATGCAAATTTGGAATTTGTTGAGATGTTTCGCTAATTTACTAGATAACGAGTAAGAAGGGGTTTGCAGAAATTCCACTCGGTTCCAATGATAAAACTATTGAGAATAAATAATGTTTTTCCAACCCTTTTATCGGAGACCATATAACTAATACGAGTGCTAAACATTTCATGGGCTCGGTGGAAAGATAAGTTTTCTAATCATTTTGTAATTCAATTGTAACTTTTAGAACAGTTTTTTCATTATAAAATAAATCCTCGCGAGTCTGACTCGTTTTTACCTGGCTGGCAGGTAGTTATAAGTGGTCCTCGCTAGATAGCGCGGCGTTTCTGTGAAGTCTTTGAAAGGCATTATATAATTTTGTCACAGGTACCTGTTTTGTGTAATTACTGCAATATTGTATAACAAACTTATCAATTGATATTTAGGGATATAAATATTTCGTCCAGTTTCTACAAGCTTTTGCACCTGTTCCATTTATTCAAATTGTATAATATTTTACGGACACGTTGCCCTAGATCGTACGATAATTGCGGCGATAACTTAACCTATGCGCACGTATTTTCATTTTTCTGCAAATCCTTAGCGCAAGAGTAAGCCCGCTAACCCAGAGAATCCGCCAATGCAACGTTCTTTTAAAAATTTTATGCAACAGCTCTGTCCAAAGCTACGCACTTGCAAAAACATCCGCATTCCCCAGACATACCGAGGATATCGCAATTTTAATGGCACTCTATCCTCACGTATATCTTATCAAGCGTCGTCGGTAAATATTTCTTCATTTCATCAGAAAATCGCCAATTCCGTTCGTAAATTTTCTGGAACGAACTTGACAGCCTCTCGAGGAGCAATTAAACCGCGATCGTACACGAGTGCGTAAAAGTCGCCGGACGAATGTATGTTTCGTTCAGTTAATTAGCGAGCAGAAACGCGATCAAGATTTCCATACACGATCGGAGTGGTTCGTTGATCTTACGGACTCGTTCTTTACACGGTGCACGTCCTCCCCTCGAAATTTCATCTTTCCTTGCAAAGAGATAGAGACCGTGAGCGAGAAGAAAGAGAGAGAGAGAGAGAGAGAGAGAGAGAGAGAGAGAGCGAGAGAGAGAAGGGGTTCAATCTGTAGGCGAGGTATCGAAATCGATTTCCGGAGCGAGCTCCGCGACCCGAATCGAGCGGAACCGGCGCGGCGATGTCTTCTTCCGCGGATCCGATCTCCCGCATCAGTATGGATCAACAATTTCCTCGATCCGCCGACAAAGGAGGCGCGCGGTGGTGTGAGCAGAGTACTCGACGACATTCGTAAACACTCGGCGGATGGAACCCGAGGCTCGTTCGGGCCCGGGGTTAAATCACGATAACGAGAGACCGGAGTAAGTTTGGCCGCGTGACGCGGAAGAGCATGATTTAGGACAGCGTCCTCGAGTATGTGGAGCGCCGGTTTGCCAGCGCCTCTATTTATACACGACGATGGAACACGTAATAATCGTAAAACGGGCTTTTTGCGGGTCCTTCCGTTCCGGGCAGGAAATTGGGTCGTCGATCGACCAAATCATCGCCGACCGCCTGCACAGGTGCGTTGAACCCGGACCGCCATCTTGCAGCCACCCTTCTTCGACCACGATTCTACCTTCTGCATTTTTCAGAACGAAATACGCGGTTTTTGGAGTAACTATATATAGTATAATAATATACTATACAGTATAATAAACCCAGCAACTACTTATTACATCTGTCGGCTTAGAGATCTACGGTTGTCTAGCAGATCATGAAGCCATGTCACAGATCATATCGAAAAAACGCAGATTCTACCAGAGAAGAATCATTTTTAGGAGAGACGCCCATGAAAAATAAATTTACCAAGAACTGCCCACTCGTGCTAAGAATGGCTCAGGTAAGTCAAACATAACTTCTTTTAACTTTACGACGGCTATACTCGCGAAAAACAGCTAAATGTGTAATTTATATTCTTTCTCAAATTATATATTTTATAAAAGTGTCATATTGAACTCTCGGCAATCTAGTTAGAGTAACTTATGAACTTCTCAACGAGATTGCAACAGCTAACTGATTAAGATTAATAACGAGTGTAGATCATTTATTCTTGCACGTAGCTCATGAAGAGGAAGGCAGTGCAAGTCAAGGGAAATTTGGGAATTTCGACGAAACGTTCAGCTGGCGATTCTCTGTTTCAGGGTAGCAAGTTCGCAGTCTCGACATTTACCCTTTCTGGCGCAACGTTAGAGGATCGAGTTCATTCCCCCGGCGTTCCCAAGGAACCCGAGGAGTGTCTAGGTCGTAGAAGCACGAGGGGACACGTACCTGTCTGCTCACGCCCTGGGGACCGATATTTCCTGTCTCCATAAGACAGCCGAAGTTATGCCTATGTTTGCTTGTCCTCGCAACAGGACGCTGTGATACGTTATCCTATCGAATGAAGGGAATTCGCCGTGGAATTCCGCCGCGACGCTACGAGAACGGAGAACACGGTGGTCTCCGGTCGTGTGGACCTCCGATAACGATCTCATTTCGATCCTTGAATTGTTTTAAACGGCCCGCGATCGGAACCGAGACTCTACCATAATCGAACGCTGCGAATCTCGAATTGCTATCGTAGAATTTTCTAGACGAGAAGAACAGAATTTTCCAGACGAAGAAATTGGAGCTTTTATACGTAGCGTCGTGCCGCCTTTTGGACTAAAAACAATAGATTTCATTTACAATTTGTATAGAAGTTCTATAGAATCGTTTATGCGAACCACAGAACGCTGAAGGTGTTAGAAGGTCTTGAGGGTGGGTCATTTTGTGTCCATGGAAAATAACTGCTATAAATATTACTTTTTTTTATAAATAATATATTTCTAATATTAAATAATTATTTAATATTAAGCATGTTAGGGTCAATATTGCAATATGAGAACCGTCATTTATGAAAGACATATAATGATTATTTATAGAAGGACCCAGAATAAAATTGCAGGACTCAACGAGCCGTTTAATCCGCAGTTAAGGGACACCTGTCTCGAGCAATTTATTCATTTCCTCATTCCGATACTACTCCACGCTACACCTGACAGGTATGAACGATAGGGACCAGCGAGTTAATAGGCGAGCGAACGAGTGAATAAAATAGTTAAATATATTTTGATCCCCGGCCATCTCGATTCCCATCACGAACCGTGCAGGCACAGATAAAAGCTGGCACACGTTCTTTGGAAACTGGGCAATTAGCTGGCAGGTAGATGCGCCATGTTGGATGAGCAGCCGGCCGCTTGCCAATAAACCGTCCGATACCAGGCACGTGCGAGCGATTCTTGAATCGGATCGGGTTGAACGATCGAGCCTCGATCATTTTTTCGATCGACCGACAGGTTCCCGTCCAGTCAACTTCACGCTCTTCGGAAGCCGACAGCTTTCTACGGTGGAAAAATCTTTATCCTTGGAAACACAATCCCGCGGATCAGCTTCTCGATCTTCCCAACTCGTAATCTTTCTTTATGCAAGGTAGTCGCACTATTGATAGAATGTCAAATTTTTCTCTTCGCTTTTGCAGCGAAAACGAGCACGTTGAGCATAGTTATTTACTTATTGAATAGTTTTCAAGCCGTAGAGTGTATTTTTTCTATAAAACAACCCGCTTCTATTTTTTAAGTACAAGTGACATTGCGAAGTTGCGTATATTATATTATATTATATTACATCATAGGCTATATAATATATAACCTCATCGTTTAGTATTTATTTGAACGTTTGCGAACAAATTAACAATTTGGCGGGGTCACCGGCAACTCCTGCTAGTTAGGATTTAAGGTCAATTATATTACAAGGGTTGCATCGTATATTTCGCAATTTCCCTACAGATACAACCTTCCAACCATAAATCGTAGAAATCACAAATAATTTTGTAACTGGCAAACACATCTGCATGTTTTTGCTACAATATAATAAAAAACTGAACAATGCACCTATTGAAATTCTTATTGCACCCGAGCTACTTCTTTCAATAAAAACGAGGCAGACGTTTCAATAAGTGATGATAGAATTTGGTGAAGGGTTTCTCGCGATCTTCCAAGGGTTAAATAAATTTCGAGAGAACATACATTCGAGTCGGAGGTCTTCGACTGTACACGGTCCGCAAACGACAGGGGTTCGAACGTGTCCCCGAGATTTCTCTGCCACCCTCGACACTGAAATCCGAGGCTCGCGTTAAATATTCGTGGACCGGACGGACAATTCGAAATTTCCGAGCGTGTGCACGCGCTTGCCCGCCCGATCGTTCCGCTCCACGTTCGAGCATCGGCTCCGTAATTTTATAACCTCGTAAACAAGACGCGCTCGTATTGAGTTACGTGTCAACTGACCCACCCCCGCCTCAATCCTTTCTTTCCTTCCCTCGGATATTCTTGGTCGGATTGCGCGAGCACGTAAATCCTTCTTTGAGAAAGCACGCTCGATTTTTCCAGCGGGCTTCATGTCGAAATAGTACTTTTGTGAACATTTACGTAGCCTAACCGCTCGTAGATTATTAATCCCAATTCGCGTTCTTATTAATTGTGCAATTCCGCCGCCTATGCAACTGATTGAATTTCGTTTTAAATTCCGTATATGAAATGATAAATAAATAAGATTCTAATGATATGTGTTTGAAAAAGATTGAATTTACTTGTATGGGACGATTAAGATACAGTGAAACATGTTCTTCATTACGAAGAAATAATGTGCAAAACGTTTTGGCAAATAAAGTAGCATTACGTCGCGCATTTTTGACATTTAAATGACAGAGATCTTTTTATACGGTCATAAATTTAAATACCCTGATCAATTTCACGCTTCATTAAAGCATAGAGATCTATTCAACTGCATCACAGAATTTATTGCACGCTCATGCAGCATGCAAATATGCAATGCAAAAATGGTACCCATGATAGCCATTCAATTATCTCGTCAGAGAAATTAATGAAGGTAAAAAGTACGATGTAATTAGAACAATTTGCTACTCGTATCTGTTGTAATTTGTTGGAAAAGAAGATTATCTGCTGCTCGGATCTAAGTTGCTTAATTTTTGCTGCTTTAACAGCCTCTGCGATAGCTTGCGAGGCTTCGAGAGGATAAAACTGAGGAGTATAGTAATTGTCTGTGGAACGGAAGGGGGGATTATTTCGAATAGACGCGGGTCGTAAAGGGTTAAATGAAGGGCCTTACAAGACCGTTTCCACTCGGAAGGCGCGCTTTATATCGCAAGAAGCGTTTTACATGCAATCCTTGCGGGAGAATAAGGGTCTCCCTAAATTACCAATTCCGTCAAAGGGGACGTCCCACGCCCCGAATCGAAGACGCCACCTTCCCTCCTCCGAGCCGAGGGTTGCCCCGTAAATTTTCAGCTCCACGACACGTCGCTAATTTATACATTTACGCGAATAAATTCCAGACAAACACGGCGAGCCGAAACAATGTTGCGAACAACGCTCGGGGAACGCGTGGCCTGCGCCTGACCGGAATATTTTGCTACAATGGCGAAGACGAGTTTGCTACCCAACAGTTCCCAACGCCTTACTTGCAACTTTATCGCCATCATCAAGCTGCAAATTTTGTGAATTTGAAACGATGATTTAGAAAATAGAATTCTTTAATTTCCAATAGTCGCAATTACACATTTTTCGCAGTTGATGCAATCAATTTTTATTTTACTCCTGTTATTCTTAGTTGAATTAGAAAGGAATCTAATTCGAGATTGAAAATTAAAAATGGTTAAATAAAAATTAAAAATGGTTAAATAAAAAATATAAATAATATTATGAAAATATAAATAAAACTACTTGTACAGATTTTTTAATATTTCCAGAAGCGAAATTGATTGTTAAAGAATTAAGAATTGAATGATCGTATAAAAATGGGGGATGAACAGGTGTAAATACTTGCTACGTAGAATTTTGTTGTAGGGGATCGTGGCTTCGCGTGGTTCTGGACGCAGCTGACATTTTCCCAAAAGATCCCCGGAATAAGGACATCCACGCAGGAGACGCGAGGAACGAAATGTCATTGTCTCAGGCGATGGATGAAGAAGAAAAACGCTCGGGGTAGGTTTACCCGGGGTCAGAATGGTTTCCGAGCCATAAATTCCAACCTGTCACTACTCTCAACGGGGTGCGACGTCGAGACACTTCTCTTTCACTTTTTAAAAGATAAAATATCGTCGCGAGAGAAATCATTCGGTCGGCTGTAGGAATTTTCGAATACGTATCCGACAAGTGTCGAATTTATTGAATAATCCATTCGGAGCCGAAAATTTATGATAAAATCTCTCCGTTTATAGTTGCGAGATACTTAGTTCAAACGACTGACTGACGTGTATGAAATTTGGATACGGCTCGACGAATTTTATAGACCCCGGACGGCCATAAATGTGAAATTAAAATCGATTTACGGAGCCTTTCTATCGACGAAATTTTCGGCCAACTTTGACAAACCTTCATAGTCTATTGAATTTGTTTATCTATCAACAAATATTCATGGTTCGTTCACGGATCTTTTCTTCTGCTACAATTTTGACAACTCTATCTTCTGATTTTTACGAGTTCGAAGCGTTCAAAATTACTTACACTGACAAATCGCGATGTCCGCGTTGTAATTCTGGTTTCACGGAATTCGGTATTCCAAATATTTTCAGATGCCAGCGAGTCGATTTTCGATTACGGAAACCGTGAGAATGTATTTTTAGCAGAGCTGGAAGGCTCGCGAAATGTCTTTCGCTGGTAGACAGAGCGAAGCAAGTGTCAACGTGGCCTCGAACGACCGACCCCTAGGACATAAAGCCCGCGCCAAGAGTTCGTAGACAGGAAACCTGCTTTATTTCGATCTGTTGCGTGGTGCATTGACGTCGAAGCCGGATTAAGACCGAATTAACTTTGACTTAGGTCTGGGTTAAGGTCGTAGACAGCTTGGGGAACGCCTGCGCACAGGACCCTCTTTTTCCACTCCCACGAAAGAACGTTTCGTCCACTTGTTGTCGCTTTGTCTACGAATGGTAACGCTGGCCAAAACGTTCTCAGACGATACTGTGGAAATTTATATTCTCGGCTAAAAATTTGTTTTCTATCTTGATTATTTTGTTCAGTTGAAAATACTGAAACAGTAAATTAAGATTCTTCTGACAGCTTTTACAGTTTCGTGTTTCATCTGTTCATTTTTGTCATAAATGCATGCGACCCTCAGCTTAGCGATTAAATAACTTTTAACAAGATATGCGAATAATTTGTAATTAAATTACTATTTTAGATCATTCAAGTATTCCCGACTGTTCCCGTTAATTTTTCCCCGCAATGCGAAATAATTTCCTACAAAAGAGCACCTCCTCTCTACCAGCAATTTCGAAACAACCTCTCAAAGAGCGATTCCCAACTGAACGCCATTTCCAGCCAACTACTTTCCCTTAAAATCCCGACTAACCATGCACCGTAATTCCGGCGAAACGTAAGAAGGATCGCCGGAGGACGTGGCAGCCCTCGAAGCCCAGGCAAGACCGGCAACCCTCTCAACCGGGAAGCATCACCGGCGAGTGCGCTCACCTCAGAAAGCGGGTCCGACCCCGTTGATCTCGAGGGTCTCGGAAAAATCGCTTCTTTATACGGTAGATCGGGCGCAGCCGTCGGAGAAGTGGCGAGCCACACCCCGGCGCGCGCTCCGAGGGGTTAAAAAACGAGACGGAAGAGAGGAGAGAGCAGCGGCGATCGATCGACAATGTGTGCCGCGGCTGGCCGAGAGAGGAGCCGCCGTGCCGGCATTCTGGGCTTGGTTCTTGAATTGCAACAAAGACCGTTGAATTTGCATCGCGGTGGCCTGGAGAAAGGATTGGGAACGACGAAGGAGGAGAGGAGGATGCAGAAGAAGAAATAAAAGCAGAAGAAAAAGTAGTTGCAGAAAAATTAGGAGCAGAAGAATTGGAGACAGAAGAAGAGGTAGAGGTAGAAGAAGAGGTAGAAGAAGAGGTAGAAGAAGAGGTAGAAGAAGAGGTAGAAGAAGAGGCAGAGGTAGAAGAAGTGGTAGAGGTAGAAGAAGAGGTAGAAGAAGAGGTAGAAGCAGAAGGAGAGGTAGAAAAAGAAGGAGACGATGACGACGACGAAGAGAAAAGAGGAGAGAGATCCGGCGGCCGCCGCACCAGGAGAAATTATAATAAGGAATCGATTGGCGGTCGGTTTGCTCGATTTTGCGGCTCCTCCAGGTACGGGGCCCCGTGCGAGAGTCGAAACGAGGGGGGCAGGCCGGCCGGCCATCAGAATTCCACGCGCGACAGCCTCCTTCTGGCGGTTTGCTCGTTTTGGCTTGATCAGGAACAGAGGCGGATAACCAACCGGCTGTAATAAACACACCGACATAATTATCCGGGCCCTGAGCGGATAAGGCCACCGGCCCCTCGCGTCCCGACCCTCGAAACTGTCACGGTCCTCGGGCCCCGTTGCGAAACTCTCGTACACGTTCTGGCCCCTCCCTCGCACCTTCCTCGAGAGCTCGCCCGACCCACGGAATCTCATTATCGAGACGTATCGCGGCTTTTGCTCATTATTTCCCGGTGAAAGAAGCACGCACAATGTTGCCGCGGACGCAGCTGGGCCAACGTGTGAGGCGGGGGACGTCTTCCGAGTCTCCTCGCAGATGAAAAATGCTCCCGACTGGATCTCGGGTCCGGCTTTATCCGCGTTCTCGTTTGCATGTGCTCGCTTATTTTAATTGGAAGTGGTTTCGGCAATTTTCGGGCGAGCCTTGCGATTGCGCTTCTTGTTTACTTTGTTTGATCAAGTAGCAGGTTTTATCGGGGATTGCGCGTTTAGGCTGCGGTAGTGGCGATCTTGCTCGGTTGACTGAGTCGGTTCGGTTGCTATGGCAGTCCATCCGGCTGGGAACCGGGTCTGCTTTTTAACCGGAGGATGCTGGTAACGCCATCTGACGTTGTTTCGACTCTGCGGTTCGTTTATATCGGCTTTCTGGTTTCGTTCGACATTTCGCAATAAAAATTAAAACTCGAATGATATACTCGTTCATCCACGATTGAAATTTTTATTGCTATTGCAATGGAAGTTGTTTCAACGTGTATCTTGTTAAAAGATAATAAAATATATTCCACGAGAAAGTTTTCTCGTTGTTGGATCTGCTTGGTTTCGGATCCTCTTTTCTCTGGGACAGTGAAATCGGTATTTATTATTCCAAGCACTGTAGCCTCAGTCCAGATATGTCTGAAGGTCGACTATTATTGTATCTAATAGATAGTCGAATCTATTGGATGGCGTCACGTCTGTAACCTCCTGTCCTTGATCGATATCGATGACCTTAAAATTACAGGCACGCTTGCGAGGCCGTCGTAACTCCAAAATGCTTCGCAAGAGCGCGTTCTTTTCGGTATTGGATCATTCTTTTTTTAGAGCTTTGATGCAATCAGTACACTTTGAATCATTGAAAATTGCAGCAATGTTGCCATTGTTACTTATCTTATTATTTATCTTATTTCTAGAGCTCCCGTGTTTCAAATTCTTGAGTATAAAGAGATATGCACGTTTAGCAAAGTGTTTGCATCGTTGAATTTTGATTTCAATTGCTACAATCACCTGACAACACCGCATCAAATTAGAAACGATTCATATCAGATTGTTCGATAAGAGAACAAATGTTTGATTAAACTCCACATCAGAATCGTATTTAAGCGCGCATCTTGTTTACATCAAAGCAGCGCGAGTATTATTCCCTCGTTCGCTGTTTCACTCTCGGCCTCAATACCGACTACAATCTTCACGGGTAATTCGAAAACCTGAAGATCAGCGCAGAATTAATGCTAATCAGTTCTACACGTTGCTTGTAAAAAGTTCGATCCCCAAGTCTGCTTGGTTCATTAAGATGTTATCGATGAGTTACGCTGGCAATTAAATTTCCAATCCGAGTCCGAAACGGAGATTCGTTAACGTTACTGCGTTAATTCGCAACCGCGATGTTTCTAGCATAGGCAATAACGAATTCAGAAGCGTGAAGATGAACATTACACGATGACAGGAAGCGAGACATTTTTCTTCGCTACGATATCAGTTCGCAGTCGAATGATTCCACGCGTGCCGTAAATCGTTCTTAATGATACTTAACGCGAGCCCGTGGATGAGAATCTGGCCGATCCTATTCTTTTTCTTTTACGGCGGAGATTTACGAGTCAGACGAGCTAAGGTTAAACGCGTTTTCACAGCTGGCCCAACGGAGACCGAGGAAACACAAGTTCGTGGTGTGCAGAATAATGTTCCCACCAAAAATTAGCATCGAGAAATGAATACGACAAATCGAGCGAGCAGTTTAAATCAATGTATCACGATCGTTTGCATAAATTATAGAACTCCTATATTTACAAATAAAAAACTGATAATGAGGTGGAATAAAGTATGCGAGCAGTCGAATTCGAATAATATTTGTAGACGTGAATTGCGGATTTTTATGCAAAATAAAATTTGTCTGCCTCGATTGTAACAAAAAGACGATAAAAATAAGTTTCATTTTCTCTTCAACGATCTCAATCAGTAGAAAATAATATTGTTAGATAATCTTCTTACAATTTGAAATTTGTCGTACGCATTGAATGCATGAAATCCACGGTCTACTAATAATAACCTCAAAATTAAAAGAAGTGAATCTTGTGAGTAGAAATCGATGGGACCCATGCATTTGTACGAATTTATAACTTTACGTATGACAACCGGAGAGAAATCTGTGTTTCATCGGACAGATGAATTATAGTCTGCATCGTCGCAGTAGATAAATAAAGCGGCGCCGATTTCGTAATGCTAAATGCTTTCGCACTTTCGACGAAAGGATTTCGCGAAGCAGGGACGCCAAAGTTTCGCAAACGCGTAATTCCCGCAGTCGGTTTAATCGCGATGCTGGATGAGCGCTTTCACAAAAAAACGAAAGAGAAATGTAAACAAAGTGAGCGTGAGACAGTCTCCATCGCTCGAATACGATCGCAGTTACTCAATCGCTTCTTCCCGGCGAGTGCATTAAAGAGCCGGAGCGCGCCGGGTAACGTCCTATTTCGTCAATTAACGTCCGTACGAGCCAGGTCTGAGATAAATAGCGAGGAAATACGGCCGGTAGTAATTTATAAAGCATAAATAACAATTTCATTTAAAGATGCGATTCGTCGGATCGTCGAAGCCGGCGCGACGGGGCCGTATAATCGAAGAAATATCAACGGGGCGACTTCATTCATCGTCGCGGTAATGAATTTCTTGCGCGGGCCCATTAAGCGACGCATTAACAAACGCTCGTAAAATCGCTTCGGAAAAAATGATTTATCCCCCGAGGGGAAGTTTAACCCTCGGTTGAAAGCAGTCGAGCCATCTACCGGTGGGAAAACGAAGCTGAAAGTTGCGAGTACGCCCGCCAGAGCGCAGGTTCGTCCCTTTTCATGATGGCCGCCGGCCGGAGGGTTGCGATTGGCTGCCGGCTAGCCGGCCATTACGAATTCCAGGCATAAATTACATAATGAGAATCATCATGGCCGTCGCAACCGACCAATCGGCGCTCGAGGGTGGGGCTCGCTGAAAAATGGCGATGCAGCGGCGCGCAACGCAGCCCCGGCGGGAAGCGTTTACCGGAGACTCTCTGGGAAATATGATGGGAAAACGGGAAAATGGCCGTGGCGCGATGAAAACTGACGAACTTCGCCGGCCGTACGGCGAAGACAGAACTTCCCTGGGCGGAAAGAAATTGCTTTCGCCCCGGGGGGTGGATCGTGGACAGAAATTCCCTTGGAAAATATCCGCCGCTTTCGAGGAACAAAAACTTCTCGCTCGTGAAGGTTCGATAAAGAATCAGAGCGACGGCGCGCGTCGTTCGGGGCTGAAACGACGCGACGATATAAAAACAAATACTTACTGCGGTTTAAAGACACGGGGGAGTCGTAATGGCGCGAAGAGTCGGCTCGTAAATGTTGCTCGACCTCGAGACCAGGCGTGAAACAGGCCGAGGCGGCCAGAGGAGGCCAGAGGAGGGTGTTGCATTCTTTGGAGAAAGAGAGAGGACGATAAAGAGGGCGCGTGTAAAAACTTTTATGATCGCAGTCAATAAAGTGACGTAACCTGAGTGTTCTACGAGCGGCGTGACGTCAGGGACCGGAAGTGGAGCGCGTAAATGCCACGCGCCCCCGGGTTCCCCAGGAGGAAGGGGCAGACACCGGGGTGGGTGGAGGTCGCGCTTCCACGGGAAGGGTGTTCTCGGGGGGGAGACGTTAAGGGTGACCGTGGAGAGAAGAACAAGCCGGAGGAAGAGCCGCCTGAGAGGGACTGAGACCGCGCGAGGGGGGTTAGAGAACGACCTGCAGGGAGCAAGAGAGAGCAGGAGAGGGCGAGAGAGAGTGAAAAAGAGAGAGAGACGGGAGCTGGTTGATGGTTTACGACATTCCGTTGATGGCCGTAGTGGCGTAGTTGCGGCGTCGAGCCCATAAAAATGTAACGAGCCTGTAAACGTTCGTTTATATTGGCCTGCCTTTACACCCGTCCGGATTGGGATAGGTCACGGGGCCGTTCCTCGTTCCACGGTGTGTACCGTGTGACGTCACGTTAAGACAGACGTGAGACACGCCGCGTTGTACACGCCGACTCTCCGCGCGAGCGGTTATACGATCCCGTATTAGGCAGAGGAGAGCGAGGGGGCCTCGTCAACCGTTTTACAGGCGATAAACGCGGCCAACAGCCTCGAGAGCTCATGCCGCTGCCGACCCCCTTTCCTCCGACGGCGCGACGCTCACCCGCGACATCAACCACCCTTCCGACGCGTTCAGCTTCCGACAACCGACCTTGACCTTTCGCTGCCAACGCTCAATGAAAGAAACGCGCCGCGCCGATCGTAAACCTGGCGAACGACGCGCCACCGCGACGATCCTCATCGACACCGGAAGGTCCTCGCTGGCATCACCTGCGGGAATCTCCGGCGCCCCTGCTTGTTCGGATTTTTGCAATGTTTGGTTGTACGGTTCGTTTGCAACCTTCATCCACGGGCTCCTGCTTTTTATATAAAATGCTCATCGGTGATCGAGGGGTTTCTGCACAGTGATTCTCGCGAGAATCGATTTCTATGCTTAAGACAGTCTCAGAAACGAGACTTGACTAACAATGCAACCATAAGAACTGTATTATGAAACCTGTTCTAGGGTCCCTTTGTTACAACTCTGAACCCTTTAGCATCCTAGATAATCGACAATCTTGATCGATGTTATACAGAAATCTAAAACATGCTAGAGTATCTAGATGATCTTAAGATCCCCAAGTGTCCTGAGACCAATAGGATTCACCCAACTGCATCAACGACGTCACAGCTCCATCCTCCACTCGCCATGCGAATCTCTTTCAAATTGCGAGTCCCAAACGTCGAGACATTATACATCCTGAACAGGTCCATAATTCAACCGGGCTAGACCACCTCCGAAGGTCTCTCGGAACCGGGAAGAGGAGACGCCGGCAGCAGCCACGCGAGGGAGTGTCTTTTACGATTCGTTGCGCAACGTTTCCGGCTCGGCCTGTCCGTCGACGACCTTGACATCGATCCAGAACCATAGGTGAGACGAAGCTCTCGGGGCCGCGTGATTCACGCGACTCGCCACGTCAGGTGTTTCGCGTCGCGGAACCCGCGACCGCTCGTTTTACGAACGCTTAAAAGTTTATAGGCGGCCGTAAACGGGAACGTTTAGCTTTATTTGGTCCCCGGAGCCGAGGAGGAGGAGGAGGAAGGCGACGATTCGTTGTAAGGGGCCACGCCGCGCCGGTAACACGTTTTTACTGTGCCACCGGATACTGGTCCCGCCATTCACCCGGATCGGAGGAATCGCCTGAATTCACCGCCGGGACAGCAGCGATACGACCCATTCGGGCTCGTTGATAGTTCTTTCTCGCCTGGATGATGGAATAAACTTGCGGGGAGCCTGTCAGGGAAGTTTGAAGTCGACGACGGTCTCCGTAGCCCGTGGCTGCTATTGTGGGATCGCTTATTTCGAAGTAAAGTGGCGGCAATGTCCTCCCAGGCAGTCTCTCTGGACGCCGCTTCGGAGACCAGTTCTTTTTTAAATTTCATAGCAGCTATCTATACTGCTGCGTTTATCGATCGTTTGCTACAAAGCTGCATCTGCCGCGGAATCGCTCTGTTCGGAGATTCGTGGTTCGCTGAATCGCTTGACCACCCCTGTCTCCAGTCCCGAACGACAGCGTTTGCTTCTCGCAGTTATTGGTCATGCACCGTGAGAATGGCGTTGAGAAATGTGACAGAAAAGGAGACGTAAGTGTTTTACAGAATAGCACCAGATATTTAGCAAAATTGTTTGGACCATTCGAGAAACAGACGTAGCATTCGTCCAAGAATATTTGTCACGGCGTTAGCGCTATTAGCAGCCGATTCAAGAGTCAACAATTTCGTTGAATCCGCAGACAGATATTCAATAAATCGATTGTTGCCTGGAGTAACTGTCAGACGCCCCGTTCGCCGAGCTACAAATCACCATTGCAACTGCGTGTTTAAACAATGCGGACGTATGCATAATAAAACAGCTGTATCTGTCCGCAGAAGATTTGTGTTTTCCTCGGAAGCGTCACAATATCCTAATTGCACCATTTGTCTTCGTGTCTTTCGTTATTTCCTTTTGCGCAATGCCAATCTTCGTTCGACTGTTCCTCTCCTCGAACCTTCTCATCGCTGTCTACGATCGAGAGATCAGCACCAATCGCGCCAACATTGTTCCTCGACTTTCTACATCTGTCTGCCATTTGCCAATTCTTAGGAGCGTAAATTGCAATCGGGCGACCTATCGGAAAAGGACTCCGCGTCGACTGCCCACGGTCTGCCAACGTTCATTAATTTTTAGCATCTCCAAACTGTCTGCTAGTCGCGCAGGAAACCATAAGGCAAAGTTGACTACCGACTACCGGTCTCCGGAGCCAAGAGATCCATGCCGCAACGCGTGCCGAGCAGTCCATAACGTCGAACCGGCGCGTTTAATCAGTAAATAATCGACTCATATCGACACTGCTGGCAGAGCACGCTCCCAGGAGCACTCGGCAGCTCGAGTCGCGATTCGAGGCTCGTGTCGATCGAGCCCGAGACCTACACCATTTGCCCACGGACCCGTCCGTGCAATCGAATGACCCGCGTGAATTATTGCCGGGCCGGCTGCGGATGATCTACGAGCCTCGTAAAATGGAAGATCGGCCGGTAAATCGTCCCGATGCGTTCTAAAGCCGTCATGGGGCGACAGTAATGACCGATCCCGGCCGATCAGACCCCTCTTGTCGCGATTTCCATTCAGAATTCATCCGGGAACCACGGGATGGAACAAGTAGTGGCCGATTTCGTCGGTGATCTCACCGATGAATCACATCCTTTTCTGCTTCTCCGCCTCCTTCCGCTGTCGTTAACTGGGCCAGCGTCTGGCCAGCGTCTATGTCTAAATGTTATTGCTCGTAAAAACCGCTGGTCACGTAACCGTTTGTTTTGGTCCGAGCTCGAGCCTCGCGGCAAATGAGAACTCCGGCCTGTAGAATTTCTTCTTTGGAAATTTTTGGGTTACGCGGCTCCCAGGAGGCTCCGGGGAAAGGGTGCAGGAAGGTGGAGATGGTGGATGGTCCCTTCCGTGCTTCCTCAGCGAAGGTATACGGAGGAAGAACCAGATGATCCGTATTTTATAGTTTCATTTGAAAGATCCTGAGCTTTGTAGCGTTATAATCTGCATCATGGATTGGAGATTATTGAACCTAATTTGTGCAAATGAAGAGAAACATTTCTACTTGTTCGCCCCATGGCGCAAGACAAATTGCATTAACACGAAACCATCTGGGTCTGTTATGTCAAGGTTATGTGAACGTTAATAAAGTAATTGTAATAAAAATCTGTTCATTATGTCACTGAGTTTAGTACGACCTACTCCTTACAATTTGTCAAGAATGAAAAGCGACAAAAACACTATATCAAGATCGGATTAAAAATGTAGTAAAAGGCGTAGTAAAAGGCGCAGCAGTAACGGTGACACGAAAATAAATTCTAGAGGATCTGGTAAAGACTAGCCTAAGACGATTAAACGGGGAACGTTGAACGAGCGTGAAAGAAAGTGAGTATCAAGAGTAGGGAGCGCAAAAGAGGACGCGCGGAGTTGTCTGTCGGATGGCAGCCGAGGCATGAATGAAGGCGAATATACGTGCACGTTAGAACATTGTAGAAACGGCAGCCAGTCGAGCGACCGAGGAAACGAGCGATTACGGAAGCTGCCAGCTTTACGAGCAATGGGTATCTTTCCGGGGTCCGCGAGACGAGTGCCAGACAGGAACGTCGATGAGCCTCGTGCCGCGGGCTAACGCGATGACCCCAATCATGAGACACCCTTGACAGCGATCAAGCGACCCGCCAGTCATCAACGACCCATCAAATTCTCACGTTCAATTTTCCACTTGCCGCTCGAACCGATTCTCGCATTCCTCCATGTTTCGATTTCTATTCGCATGTGACATCCGAACATTGGCGAACATTTATTCTTCGATCTCCTACATTTGTCTCTTGTCGTGGTACTAATATTTCTTTGAAAAAGCTGACTTTTCGCTTTAACACTAAACTTACTTTGCAAATTTTCTTTTTCATAGGCTCGTTCGTAGAAAATAATTGAATCAATATCTCAACCCTTAATCGTATTACGATGGCTCAGGTATTACTTTGGACAGGTGATACACGTTAATGTAATAAAAATTCGTGTACTCCTTTATTAATTCAACAGGATTGCAACCTGTTAAAAATACTTGCACTTACTAATTTTGAAACATGCAATATTTAATGAATAATAACTAACGCAGAAGACAGATATGCGTAAAATTATTCCGACAACCGGTCGTTTCCACACAGAAGGACGTACTTAAACGCTGCATTTAGTTTACGCTGTACAACTTAATTTCAGGTAAATGCACGTAGTTAAATGTAATTGTCAGTATTTAGAAAGTGTAATAATTACTCTATCTAATCGATAATTGTACCTCGAGCGCAACAATAAGCGGTATCTATTCATTACTTCTAGGTTTGACGGTCGTGGCGCAACGAGTTACGTAAATGCTTTCCCACTGTTTTCACCCCTCTCTACACTAAACTGATATCGCAATAGTTTGAGGCAAATGAGATAAATTGCTTCGGGCAATTTTTATGTCTTCGATCGTCTTTGGGAATCGGGAAAGTAATTGACGAATCGATTCTCGATAAGGAAACAAAAATATTTTTGTTTTATCAAGAAAGTTATTAAGGAAGAAAAAGTGCTGATGAACATAGTTCTGAAAGAAAACGTAGTGCAAGGGGTTAACCCTCTCTTTGGCAGACTACGATAACCGAAACCTCTAAAAAGCTATCACCTCTTCAAAGAATAAAGTAATTATATTTATCTCCTGTTCGTAATAAGTTTTTACCCTATGCGTATAAAACGAACATAGACGAGAGTGCAGTTGAAGAACCTCCAGGAAAGTCGACCATGATAAAAGAGTACCCATCTCCTGCCCCTACCACAGAAAATTAGCCAAGGTCAGAATATTCGCAGACTTCTGAAGAATTCGCAGGATGATAAATTCGCAGGATCTTGTTGGCCATAGTGTTTGCCATGGTCTCCGCATCAAGTGTATTCGAGTTCGGGCAGATGGTAGATTCGGAATCCGCAAGAATTCGATCGTAACGAGTCAAATGGCGGATCCCGACAAAACCGGAGACGGTACGATGCCTCGCGACAGTGTCTATTTATCTGATCGTTGCCGAAACGAACGGTGAGCGCAGTGACGAAAATAACCGAGGCTCGTTGCCCGCGAGCTGAGGCTACAATCGGCGAGGCATTGCGCGAGTTCGAGAGCTGATAAAATAAATGGCATGGCGCGAGAGGCTGCAGATAGGTTTCGATTAGGTCGGACGGCGGCCCCTGGAGAAAGACATGCACGCACAGCCGTATTCTCGATCGAGATACTGAGAGCCTCGATCGAGATACCAAGAGTCTCGATCGAAGGACGAAACCTTGTGCCGGATCCGTAGACTGGATGTCGCGGAGTACGTAAAAGGATTCGGGCTGGCTGGCTGGTCGCCAGCCAGCCATTCTTCTAAACGAAACGAACTCCGAGAACCTTTCATAGAAATGAGGTAAACCGATGATCTCATTTTTACATTATAACCGAAGTGTTGCAGCGTGAGTGAAAAAATCGTGGAAGCGTGGTGCGAGTATTTGTTAATCTTGAAAAGGTATGAAGAACTTGAAATATTAAAAATTGTGATTTATGAAATAGCATGTGTATCATGCTCCATAGATTTTGACACGCTGATTTCAAATTCGATCGCAGAATTTATCCACTGTTTCAGAATTTTGAAAAATATCGAGTTAAGTGAAAGAACTACTGAATCGTGATTTTTTTCGATGGATTTTACGACCTGCCAGCTCATTTTTCAAAATTCCGAAGTGATAGATTTTACGATCGGATCTGAGCACGTCGCTAAATATGCAATTGTACATGGTATTCAATAAAACATAATTTCGTTGGAATATTTCAAATTTAATATAAGCACTCCATGTTGAGAATGTTCATACGAAGTTCTCTCCATTTTCCCGTTACGTCGCGAGATTTTATCAAAGTCTGAAATATTTACGTTCCACGAAGCGGCGTACAATATCGGAGAACCGTGGTCGATCAAAGACAGGCTCGATCGACCGAGACGTCGTCCACGATGTAACCTCGTTCTCGGTGCGTTCTCACGTCGACGAGAAATCAGAGATCGAGAAAGCCGGCGACGCGGGATATTTATCTCGTCGCCGATCCGAATGATCCACTATTTATGCACGCGCATGCGAGCAATTGGCCCTTGATTCGGAGATCAAAGGCTGGACCGCGGACGCCGACTTCTGCAACAGAATATTTGCGGAATCTGTCGCGGTTCGGGGACTCTCGTTAGTTGAAGAGAAACTATGAGTTCACAAAGTCACGGTGATTTAGGGGAAGATCAGATTTTGAGGCTCGCCTGGAATTTCGGGGGCGAGGGTTGTCTCGTCCGTCGGCTTCTAGAAATTATGAGATTACTGGGACACGAAATCTTCGTTCCTCATGGTCGGATTCCTTTTTCAATCTCCACTTGTTAAACGTTCGAAAAGTCGGCTGAGTAATTTCTTTTTTGCGAAGTCCTAATTTTGTGCGTTTATACATAGAATTTACTAAGCTAATGCGAACGATTTTATCGTTCTCCAATATGGATTTCACTGAATTTTCAAATAATTCCTCTATCACTTGTAAGGCAACGATGATTACAATGTTCTTCATTCACAGTTTTCAGATCGCAAAATTTTGTATCCTCGCCAATGACATTAATTTTTGCCAACTATGTCTTCTATCCAAATTTTTTAAATTAATTTATAGAACATATCTATTTGCATCAATATGTTAAAGCTACTTTTTACCGTGTGCACTATGAATTTGATGCACTTACTGTACTTCTACAGATCGCCTAAACACTCCCGAGTCCAGTATTACCTGCATAAATAATTCATGCGTACCATCTGCCAATAAACCGATTGAATTAAATCGATGAAGCCAGGTGCTACAAAAAGTTTTGCGAAAATTCGGCCAGATACGCGATCAAATTGCTAAAAATGCTCCGCCGAACAGGACAAGAGCTCCATCTTAAGCGTTTTGGAGTCTCGCGAATCCGGCGAGCCTGATTCCGCGGGTCTGGATCCCGCGAGTCTCCGAAAGCCGTGGCGATTAACGTCGGATTAACGAGGCGGAGTCGCTTGTCTGCGGCGTTCCTTTCCACCGGGGGATGGTCCGTCGGAGGTTGTACGGTTACAGCCCCCGTGGGCATAAATTGTGCAACATTACGGCGAGTAATGCATTTAAACGCGCAAAGTAAAGTTTCTAATTAAGGGTGCTCGAGGCGGCGATAGGGGATCAGGGGAGCCGGGGAATCGCAAAATATTACGAGGCACCGAACGGATAACGAGCGTACCGGTTCTGCGAATAAACGCTCGCCTCTCCTTCGTTCTCTCTCGTCCGCTATCTTCCTCTCTCTTCCTCTCTCCGTTCCTCCTTCAGCCGCCTTCCTCTTTGCCTCTCTGTCCCGGCTCGAGTAGACTAATGAACCGTACACAACGCAATTACGTAGGCGCTTCGAGAATCTTTGCTCTCTCGTCCGCCTCATCCTTTCTCTCCACCCTTCGCCCCTTGGTCGCCATCTTGTCCATGCTTGTCTCTCCCGACTCCTCTCCCAACTCTCTGTCTCGCCAATCTCCTCCGCCTCCGTCTCTCTCCCGTTTCTCCCGGCTCCTCTGTCTCCCTCGCTCCGGTGGACAGGGCTCGTAAATTCAGCGACATCGCGACTAACGTCGGTCGTTATCGATATCGCCTTATCGCTGTGTACTCGAGACGTCCCCGCAAACCGGACAGCCGGCCGACCGGTCCGTGGATTACGCTAAAAATCGAACGGAAGCGTAAAAAGAACGTTTTACGACGCCGCCGCGGCTGAACCGCGGCTGCCGCGCTACTCATAGTAATCTTATTTAACTATGTCCCTCGGGTTCGGGATACCCGATCGAACTGCTTTTTCCCTCTTTCTCTCTCTCTCTCTCCCTCTTTCTCTCTGACTGTATCTCTGTCTGTATCTCCTTTTTGCTCTTTCTCTCGTCTCCCTTCGCAACGAGGGCCGAACGTTTGCACGCCGGATTTGCATACGGTCGCGCTTTTTTTGCTCCTCGCTGGCTTCGTTCCGCCGGACTTTTGCGATTGCGCGGCGCCGTCGATTATGCGGGCGTCTTATTTTTTTCGGAACGTCGTCGGCTCCGGGACTTTCGAAATCTTCTCTTGCTCCGAGAAAAAATGGCGACCATTCCACGGCTGAGATATTTACTCCGACTTGGAAATTCCGTGTTCGCCGAGCTGCTTCATTTTTAATCGGGGCCTTTTAGTCGATTCGCTTCCCCCATCGTCCCGCTTCATTCGGTCCTATTTAAGGTTGTTGAAATAATATACCTTAACCTGATTCAAGAAATGAATTGTTTGAATGCTTCGCGGTGAGCTCGCCATTTTAGGAAACCTCGGATTATTTTCACGTCATCTTATTGCATGTCCTGCGATCTTGGAGCTCTTTATATTAAATTATAATACGAAACTTCTATGGCATGAAATTCCTTATTTATTCAACGTAAAAGGACTTTGTCCGAAAAATAAATCTTGTAATTAATTTCTACATCACTCTCATTTTTACATAAAATTCTTTATTTAACCTATGTAAAAGGACGATCTGTTCGTAAAACAGATAAATAAATAAGCACGATTTTTGCCCGGAAAAAGTAAATTGCCGATCTCTATGCAAATACCCACAGTCGCAGGCTGCTTTATAAAAATCAGAATCGAGAGAAAATTTGCTTGGACCACGTTTACTGATAACATAAAAATTCTATTAGTGTTATTCATCAGGCTCCCTCGAATTTGACAAAACTTCTCGGTCCATCAGCGCGCAATAAAATCCATTAAAACATCGTCGACACGATCCTCGTTCTAGCAACAACCAGTCACGGGTCTGTTATGGTAATTCCGACGGTCCTGAGCAGAGATTCCACGGATTTTCGAGTGTCCTGCGAGCGAAGGATACTTATGTCGAAGTTACGGTTTACCGTGCAGCGAAAGAAGATCGCCGTGTCTGCGACGTGTCTCACAGGACGCAGACATTTCCCATGACCGCGACCCGTGGCCTGATAAACGGAGCATAAAGGGGAAGTGTTTTCGAGGGACCTCCATCGCCTCGAAACTCGAGAAACAAGCGTCGATGGGGTTCCCCGAGTCTCGATACTTTCTATCAGTTAAAACTGCGGAGGCTGACAGAATGAAAGGACTGTCGAGGGTGTGGTCTAAAGATGGCGGGGAACGAGCGGTGGGGAGGAAAGACGGGGCTCTGCCACGGAGACATTCCCTACCCCATAACTTCGAACAGTTTTTATCCTTTCGGAACTTACTTTCCGCAAAGTGTCGGGTTGCCAGCTCGGTTTTCGAGATATTATGTGTTGAAACGACCCCGGATGGATCGGGAAGGGTCCTCGAGAACAAAAACTTCGTTTGTGCTGGAACCAAAACTTGGGAACGAGGGCGACATGCCTAAACTCGACAGCGACTGGAGATCTGTGATACTTCTTTTTTTACGACTCTGTTCGGTGCTGAAAATCAGCCCCTAAATTACAGTAATTTAATTAACGAAGCTGGGACGAGAAAGCTAACATTTAACATACTAGATGGTACTTTAATTTTTGAAAGTCCTGGTAAAGTTCAATTGCTCGAATATAGTAATAGAACTAAATTTTGAAAACTAGGAAAGAATTAGTGTCGTCCATATGCGATCGACGCGGTATTCGGCGTGTAAAAGTTAAATATAACGAGGCAAGTTTATGGTGAAGCACTTGCACACATTTAACAGCGCAATTTATTGAGACTATAGCAACTATGTACGCACTCTGAATGGACATATTTTAAGATAGGAAAGTAAGAAAATCGAAGAAGTATAAATCGATTGAACGCAAAGGGTACTTTTAGAAAATTGTGGGGCGTTGTCAAGATTCCTTGATGCAACATTTGCCTCAATTTTTACATGAATACATTGTCAGTTTTCGAACTATCTGTCTGTCAAACTAAGATTCCGTAAAGATAAATAATAAAATCAAACACAATTCAACGATGAAATTAAAACGCCAAGAACTTTTTAAATTTGTTAAAAGCATCAGAAGCAACTGTATCTTTGATATCAATATATTCATACAAAAGTATCCTTCGTTGCGTAGCAGAATTGTTAGACAATTTAACTTAGCAATTATATAAAAAAAGGCAACCACGCATTTTTCTAAAAATAATGAGATAATGAAAATAACAAAAGAAAATTTGAATACAACAGTCTTATACTTTTAAAACAGTAGAGTAATGTCTAATTTCAACACAATAAAGAGATGTTTTATGATCCTAACATAATAGAAAAACGTTTTGCAAAGCTTAGTCAGGAATTAAAACGAATTTAATTGTTCAACGCACGATTACTTCTCCACATCATGAATTTTCTTTTCGACATGTGTGTTTAAATCGTTGAATCTTTTCTCAAATATGAGGTTTCTGAGATGTGTCGCATACAATAAAGCAATTCAGTCGCAGTGTTAATCTCCGACTGAAACTAGGACAAATAAATTTGAAATGTACAACAGTGCGCAAACCAGACGCGACCAGTTATGATTCTGTCTTATTGGCCATGATTTTCAGTAACTCCTAGCACGGAGGGCCCGCGACGAAGGACCGTGGCTGCATATTGCATCGAACAAGGTGAAAATCGTGGCCGAGAGACAACGAACGGGTCAGCATTCCAACCCCCTGAGAAGTTAATCTGGGAATCGGATCTCGCGTTTATCGGCTCGCCAGAGTCCTCGACATCCTCGGGAATCGAGACGCCAGGACGCCGGACCTTGAATAACAATTTTACGCGAGGATTTGCCCCGTCGAGTGCTCGAATGCTCGCCACGTTCCACGTAGCTGCGCTACGAGAAGAGCGTTTCCGTCGCGATGGAAGTTAAAAGCGTCCACGCGACTGGCCTTCGAGCCTCCCGAGGCTCTCTGCCCGTTTTAGAGCAAGAGGCGAATAAAACCCGAGCCAGCCCGATCCGTCTCGGAATTTCTAAACAACCGTGATTTTTCGTTACGCCGCGATCGCCGCGATCGAGGGTGGCGCGAATAAAGAAACCGATCCGAGGAATTCCGTGCTCCTTCTCCGGAGCCGTTGTTTTAAATAAAGAAACTACGGGAGGGGCGCAACGGCCACTCGATTTAGAGAGACTTCCACTTTCGATGGTGAAACCGACAGGGGTGGCAATCGACAACAAGCGATCACGTCCGACTCAATTCGATCGACGCATCCGCGATCTACGTGACAACGAACCTTACGGATGATCCTGGGATTACGGATCCGTGCACGTACCTTCTTTGTTCTCGATAATTGCAGACTGCGATGTTACTGTGTCGGAAGCTTTTTAGCACTTGTATGGTGGACTTTTTTGATAATGGGACAGTTAAGATGAATGGAAATTGTTGTTGACTTTTTAGTAATTGTTTCAAACTTGTTTCTTCCAGATGTAAGAATCTTTCTACTGCTTTTTATAAAATTAATTTAAACATAATAATTTCAAATATGACGTTCGGACGTTATGTACATAGGGGTTGTTAATTTTATGTAACCGATATGGGTGATATAATTATGTCTGAATAGTTTAACAACATAGGGGTACAATTAATCAGCGTAATAAATAAAATAAAATTGTTTATGCTGCCGATTAATGTTCTCTCGAGTAGGCAAGTCTATTTTAATGCTTAAAAAATGTTGATAAAATATTGATGAGAACTGAGAAAACATTTACTACAATCTTTCTAGCAATCTAACGTCCATACACATACGTTCAAATATTGGACAACAAATTGTGATACTACACTACACACAATCTTCCAAAAATTTTTAAAGAACAAACGGACAATTTATTTAACATATCAAATACGTATCATACAAGTTGTGGAAACTCTGATGGCTCGTCTGCATCTATATAACCAGGCTCCGTGCAACTCACTTTTCTGTATTGTTCTAACATAGCGTCGAATGCTAGTCTCCCACGCTTATTCGCGTAACACCGTGTCCTAATGGCCGAGTTGAACACACGACCGGTAAATCTACTCGCTCTTATCAGACCAGTGAAATGGAAACCATCCTAGGGGCGGCAGGTATTTATGTACACTCGGCTACAGTGCGCTATGGTGTCTATGACTCGGCTCAAGCTTAGTCCTCTAACGACGGATCGTGTGTCCTAGCCATTCCTTATCTGACCAATGTGAATACAATCTTTGTTTAAGATTCTGTCTCCTATTTACAAAGAATGTCTACGAAAGTATCAGAAATTGAAGAGGATCCTGTGACAATGACAAGGAAAATTTAACCTTCCCCTGAAACATAATTTGCGGAGAATATTTATTACTGATTAATAGACTGGAGATTTAGTTTAAAAGTTAATTGAAATATACAGAAGGCGCATAAACATTTATTTTACTTCTTAATAATTTTAATTGATTAAAAATAAAGCACCTATATTCTTCAAATGTTTTTACTGCTTTGCATTTCACCTAACCACTTTTGTCATAATTGCGTAAAATCTGCGATTTACTCATCGAAGATTGCTCATTTTACGTGCTTTAAGTACACTTGAAAAACAATTAAATTCTATTAAGCATTTTTTTTATTTATGACTGTATTTCTATAAATTCAATGCATCTGTGATTCTACTAAATGTCTATAAAAGATGGCGTGTTCTCAAGTGGAGGCAGATTGAATTTACCGCAATCGTGACGAATACACTCTTAGACCAGTCTCGAGCATGGGAAATAATTAAACGCCTCCGAAATTTGCATCGAACTTACGCACTCGGATCCGGAGAGCGTCTCCCGCGATCAGGACGGGAGCATAAAAATTCCTGCACGTCGGAATCAGAGCTGTTCGTTTGCAGATTCGGGTTACGAATGATCCGGTGCCATCAGCGGCCCGTTTCGCGACCAATCAACGCGCACATCTTCAAAGAGATCATGCGCCTGCGGATTCCATCGGCTACGTTCACCGAATACCGACGTTATTCTGATAAAGAAACTTGCACCGACTAATGTAAGCATTGTAGCAATACGTAAAGAATTAAATGAACTGTTCAATCCCTAATGAGACTGAATTCGGAATGTTTCATAATATTTCCCTTCAAGGCTTACGACATTTTAATTAACGAACAGGGTGTCCAATTTTGCAAGTGTATTAAAACGGACGGGGCTGTAAAACGTTTATTCGTATTAATTATAGAATGATGTTAATGCCTTCGAGAATATCCAATCTCTCACTTTTTGTACGAGACGCATCTCGAGATTATGAGATAATAATAACAATAATAACAGCTTATTCATGTCGACGGGAAAAATCGTTTGTTGCATAGCGCGCAGTCAAAAATAAGATTTAAGAAGACATACGAAGAAATAAGTGAAAGTAAAAAGGAGAACAAGAAAAGAAGTAATGTACTATGATACCATAGGTGCGTCTATGGTAATTTTCGTGCTGCAATAAGAGCGAACTGATGCAGAATTGTATTTTCTTCTTCAATTCGGTAGAAAATAATAGCTTTCAAAAGCAAGTTTCAGTTCAAATTCTATCGTCGCGAATTTTTTGATTGAAAACGTTTGCCACACAGTACAAAGCTACATTTACATCCACTTCTACATTTGAATCTCCCTCGTAAGACAATACCGTGACACGTAGAACAGCGATCATCTCCGAAGAAAGCTAAAACGTGCTACAATTTCTAAAACCTGCGAGCGAGCACTAATTCGAAAATCGATCGATCCGCGCACCCAACAATTTCGTCGGGATCCATGTTCCCCGGGAGGAGAGCAAGGGGGTTCAGTTTAGGCTCCCATAGGGATCTCGGGTTCGCGCGGACCCGGTCCGTGAACGCTCATAAATATTCCCTCGGAGTAAGCCCCATAAAGAAACCGCTCGCTCGCGGCTCGAAAGGGTTGATTTTTTTCTCGGCTCGGAAGCGAGCGTAAAAAGACGAAGCGAGTGAAGCCGCGCCGGGTGGAAGAGGAACGCGAACAAAGGAAAAAACGAGACGCGGATGGAAAAGGGAAGAACAAGTGGGGGGAAGAGAGAAGGAATTCTCTGGCTGACCGAAGGAGGTAACCACTCTCTGAGGTAATAACCGAGCAAGGACAAAAGGCCTCGGCTCGTTTATGCGACTGGTCACGGCAGGATTAAAAGGGTTGCACTTCGAGGACGTGGCCGTTCTGCTCCGAGAACGTCTTCGGGAACGCTGCGAAGCGTGCGGGGGAGAAGTCTTTTAGCAGAATTGGAACACGTCGAGAGCGAGGGAAAACTGTTCCGGGATTGAACGACGCGCCGAGGAACCAGAGGGGGTGAAAATAATTTCCTGAACCGGCGGGGATGGGCGAGATTGGCTGGATCGATATTGAAATGGCGGACCGGGTTCGATCTCTTCTATGCGCGGAAAAAAAGGTGGTTCGCCGGTGCGGGGGCGGGGGGAATCGAAGCCCGGTCAATTCGAGAGGTTCCCTCTGTCTACTAATTAGCCCCGGGACCGCGCTCCCAGCTGGCAAGCCTAGCACTTTCGTTACGACCGGGGTTGCCATCTCGCCGGTTTTAATCCGGAGATTCCGGTTTTTAAAACAAATCTCCGGATCTCCAGTTTTATTAACAATATTTCTACCGAAGACGTCAAATACACCTTGTAAATTTGTAATTTTTAATTTGAAAATAAATTTCCGAGTAAATCGACGTTAACGATTCGTAGAGTACAAATGATATCTTTTCAAAAGCAGAGTTTAAGAAGATTTATCACCAAGTATATATCGATTTATAATAAAAAGAAAAGCTCGTTAAATTTTCATTATCTTAGAAAATAGAAATAGCAACGCCTTCTCACATATTATAATTAAAATGGTACGTTTTTTTTTAGAACTCCGTTTATTGATATTTCGCGAAGTAATTTGTTCTCAATTGATAATTCGTTTTTATGAGTAAAATTTTATTAACATGATTCCTTCTTGCTCTCGTTGTGTTTTTGCTATTCCAACGTCCAGTTTAGACAAAAAATCTCCGGGTGACAAATCGTGATAATCCGGATTTTCCATTACGATAAGGTGGCAACCCTGGTTACGAGCCGCTCCGTGCAGCACCGCACCGATTCCGTTCCGTTCTGAAAATACGAAAGGAATGGAAATATCTAATTAAGTCGATCGGTCGCGGCGGCTGTAATTAAACTGCATGAGTCCCAGGGCGCGACCCTTTTCCCTCGATCGCCTTATCGCAGCCACGGACATCTGCCGGAGACCAGCCCCCGGATATTACCTGTCCCGGAGACGTCCGAATCGAGGCTTCTGACCGCATTTTCAATTCCGCCATTTTTTAATAGTCCCGCACAGCCGGGGCCGCTTAATTAATAGACTGCAGGATACGCTCGTCGCTGGGTTCGCGCTGTGGAATCGCGTAAATAGTACCGGAAAGTTTAATTATTAGGTTGACGCGCTCCGAGATGCGAGGAGTTCTCACTGGAGCCTGTCCTCGAGGGCTTACCTTTCCAGGTAGCTCGATGCTCGTAATTTTTCACAGCGAATGAAGATATTTCTAGATATAACTAGAGAATTCTGATATTTGTTCCCGTGGAGCTTGAGACACCGAGCTGTGTTTAATTGGTGACCGTTTTGGATTTAAACAGCTCCATGGAATGCCTGATTTTGTGAATTAAGAAATGTCTGTTGTAAAATTAAGACGATGTACCTTAACGTCTAAGATCGAGGACCTGGGACCTTATCTTGGACATGAATCGACACTGAACTTGCCACGTCGATGATTTTTAAATTGTTGAAGTTATTAAGACTTTTAAGGAAGGAATGATTCAATCAATATGTTAATTCAAGCATACGTTATTACGCAAATGGCGAAAGAGTTTAAGTAAATTCAGTTCTGTCATTCTCATTAGTCGGTTTTAACGCTCGTTAGATTCAATGTTACTGTGTCCATGGTTTATGTCCCACGATAATGTATAAAACATGAGAACTGGTATAAATCTGACGGACAGCTTCTATCGGCCGACGAGCTTAGGCATTCGAAACATCTTAATTGAAATATAGGATCTTCGATAAGATAATAATAATGAACTATCTCAACCTTCACGAACATTCGTGTACCCAAAGTTCAAGCCACTTAATCGTAATTTAGATTCAGACAGCTTCTTTATCAGGAACAGTGATAACATTCTTCGTCAAAAATTCCAAATTATTTAGAAAGCGGCGACCGAGTACTCTAGCATCTACGACCCGGATTCGAACAATTATTTATTTCGCAGGTGGAAGATTCAAGGATCAGAGTTGCTAAGGATAGAAAAGCTGCTTCTGTGTATGTGACACAGGGAAAATGGTGTCACTGATGCAGCCACGGCGGTTATCAGTCTCTCTCGAAATCAAACGACGGCCCGCGGATCCGCGAATAAATATTCATGAAGATTCGGAGCATAATTCTGCGGGATGCCTATTTAGGTGGTACCGCGTCGACTGCCGCCTAACATCCTCGAAGACGCTGTGAGAGCAAACGTGACCAGCTTCATTGACTTTACGAGCCGTAAAACGCGGCTTTATGGTTCGCGCTACGAGCGCCCCGCAAAACCAGCCCGTTCTTGTGTGTATACCACACATTGTTTCGCTCAGCCGCGGGACACCGGGCCCTTAAACACGTGGCACGCTGCTTCCGTGTGTACCTGATACGGTTTTGACAAACTTCTGCCACCAGATGATCCTCTGGGCTCGGGGTAGTCGACTGAGAATGGCATTCGCGGTTTCTTTTCACACCGTATTGACGAAACGTGTCCGGAACCACCTCAGTAAACAATGAAATATTTAATTTCAATACTTATTACAAAAATTGTTGACATTGTGGGTGGCAGCCTCAGATATCGTTGAAGAGATTTATCTACCAATTTTTAATCGGGAAAAACGTAACTAGACTGTACTCACTCTAATTAATTTTTATAAGGAAATGTGATCCGAAACGATCTACACAAGTAAATGGCAGATTATTTAACTTAAATATTTATTACAAAAATTGTAATAATTCCAACAAATCCATCGATCGATTTCAACGCAGATTTTTGTTGACGCGCAATTTTACTGAAACGAGATACAATGTTTGCTGGAAATACACGACCAAGGGGTGAATAGAATGTTCCAACTTCTAACACGGGGCGGAAAGTTTCCCGTGAAAGATGCGCGGCCATTTTCGAGAAACTTGCCGCGACGGATCACCTAAACAGCCAACAACAGGCTAAGCTACGAGTGTTCATCAAACTTTGAAACTTTGACGGACTTATGTTAAACCGCCCCCATCATCGCACGGAATCCGACCAAGTTGTTATCTGCGGCCTGTGCAGCGCACTTGGGATTCAAAATCGCACCCTGTCTACCAACAAACGGAAACTCAATCTACTGCGTTCCCGTTTCATTTTAATATTAACAAAAATACTAACCAAGATCCTAGATTCATCCCCCTCCCGATGTTCCAACGCTGCTTATTCGAAGCAAATAATAATTACGGCGGATCTTATCACTATCATTTTTACAAGATTTGAAATATTGATTAATACTAGATAGTACATTGTCTACCTGAATCTTATTATATTGGTTCGGTAGCTGAAACGTATCAGCAATTAACACTGGCGTAAAGTCTCGAAGCAAAAGATCCATCGAAAACGCGGCAAACTGCCGAAAGCACTTCGCCGAGTCGAAATCCCGGCGTACCATCCAATAAGGGAGAAAGGGTTTCCGCGGGCTAGGACATAGAGGCGAGCGTCCTTCGAGTTGCGGTAGCTAAAGAGTTGGAGTCCGGAGACCCTGGGCCGGTCGTTCGAAAAAGCTATAAAACTATAAAAGTAGTCGGCCGGCGGAAGGGTTGAGAATGGGTCTCGCCCCCGCTAATTCCGAGCAGCTAGGCAGCTTTTGAAACTACTGTAACCCGTTCAAGGATGTTGCCTACAGCCGAGGATCGTTCGACGGTGGAGGAAATTCTGTCAGTTGTCCGGCAACTTCGTTCGAGGAGCAAGCAGACACAGGCCCCGATAGAATCGCGAAACGAGGGCCTCCGTTTTCCGAATCCGGCCGTTTCCATCGTCCTATCTAGTACACGGTTCCATGTATATTACACCTAGATACTAGTTCCGTACAGTTTCCACGGTGTCTTCCGCGGATAAGGGAGTCGGGGCGGGGGAGGGGTGCGGTCGTTTCGAAGACCGGGCAAACTTCCACGTTTTTCCGAGCGACGGACGCGGAAGTTCGGAAGTGGAGCGAATCATATCTTTCATTTTTCTCTTGCCTCGTTCGTTCCCGAGTTCTTTTCGGTTCCGAGAGTGTAACTTTATCCGAGAGCCGCCGAGGAGGACGATGTTTATCGGCGGAGGCGACGAGGAAACACCCCGCCGCTGCGCCGATAGATCGAGGCCGCGGGGATCTCTCGATTGGATCGACGACACCCAGCCCTCTCCTGGAAATAGGACCGGATGATGGCGTCACGGCTACAACGCCGTGCAAGATGGCGGGCCGAGCCGTGATCTAATTATAGACAACCTTCGGCGAGATGACGTCGACGCCAGCACAGAATGCAGCGAAGGTATTCCGGATCATACCGTTCCTTTCGTACAAAAAATTAATGGGATTTTAATTAGTGCATTCCCACTAGCCAGCCAGGTATTTACTCACCTGCTGCACGTGGGAATACGGCAATGAGCGCTCGTTCCCAATGAGTCTCTTCCCTTTCGCTATTGTGAGCTAATCTCGGACTCGTTAGACGGATTTTTATGGTTTCGGGGTTAACGCCGCTTAAAAGCCGCTTCGAGCAGCTCTGGGTTCGAACGGTTTGTCTTCGTGTCATGACAGTAGGCTGTCTGGACGATTCTGAACCGATTGCGAGAGCGATTGAATATTTTATTTTTAAATTTCTTCGTTATTATTTAATTTTTGAGACTGAGGAAAGGATAGGGTCGTTCGGAAAGTTGTTTCGTTTTTTGGAAAAATTTCGGTTTGAAAGGCTGTTAAAAAAGCGCTTTCGTAAGCATAAGATTTCAAAGCTACCAGAAAAATGTAAAAAGTTCTTTTTTCTTTAAATATTAAAATATCGTCCTTCATTTTAAAAAAAGCGAAACAATTTCCGAACGCTCCGACAATATGGATATAATAATTTTGAAGAATTAAATAGTTCTGCACGGCTAGAAATAAAATGCATACTCTATCTGGTCGAGTATCTTGTAATCTGTTTTTTCTTTCAATAAAGAATCCGCGTGTAATAGACATTAATTCGCAGAAACGTCGTGATTGTGCAGTTTGCATCTCAATTAGCTGCATGAACGTACGGGAAGAAAACGAAGCAAAAACTCTATAAAATTTACTACACATCGCGCCCACTTGAGAAGCTAATTAAAGTCTCGATGGGGGAAGTTTCTATAAATTAGAGTATTAAGGGAACGGTTGCGTATAAAATGCGCGAAAGTATGACACGCGGAGGAAATGGGAGGAATATTCGCAGCAGCTTGATTCCGATCGTGACGCGTGCATTATTAACGATCACTGACTTCGATATGAAGATTAACGCGTTTAGAATAAAGTCAGTCGACTAGCATTGTCGATCCACCGCTGCATAATCGACTTTTACATTCAATTTGACATTTCATTTTACATCCAATTTTACATTTCATTTTACATTCAATTTTATATGTTACTTTACATTCAATTTTACGTTTAATTTTATATTCGATTTTACGTTCACTTTTATAACTAATTTTACGTTTAGATTTAACAGGATGCGATCCTCGTACCGTATACGCTCGTCTCTTTAAACAGCAGGAAGTTGAATGGAGATTTATCGCGTTTGGTTGACGCGAACGCGAGCTCTGGGGATTTATACACGGATGCGCACTTGTGCAAGTGTGTAAATGTCACGGTTTCGTTTCAGCTGCTTCGGTAAAATGCTCTCGGATCAACATTTATGAAACTTCGGGCTGCGTAAGAGTAACTTCCCCGCTTCTCGCTCCAAATTTACTGTTTCATAAATACGCTTGTCGAAGCAGGAACTGGTTGCAACCTCGCTGTCTGCGTTAACGATCTCGAGCGGCTCGAGCGGAAAGTACATTACGCTTCGTACTTCGTTAAAGTCTCCGATCTACCGTGGCTCATTCTTTTGCACCCGCTGCGTACTCGATAGTCCGAATATAGAGCAAGGAAACCTTTCATCGATCATAAAATTCATTGAGAACTGTTGCATTTCGTTCAACATTCGCAAGAGTAATCACCGTAGGTGAAAGGTTACAATTTTTGACAAAATTAGAATTCCTCGTACTTTTTGTAATAACATAAGGTTTTTATAGGCTTTCAAGTACGAGGTATAAAAGCTTTCTGGAACATTTTACTCGACTTCTAGAACATTACGTTCGAGTGTCCAGCAGTAATTGGCATAATAACGTTCCATTTGCAAACAAATATTAAACTCTATTTGAGACTGTGTTGCTTCATTCGAAACAGCGAGTTTCAATGATTCAGAGCGACGTTACATGAAAACTATACCTGATCGGAGAAAACGGATTCCGTATTCGGATTCAACAAGAAAAACTACATAACGGAGGAAAAATTGCGTTTACCAGTGCAATTTTGCTAAAAAGTAACGTAGGTATATTCTCGTTCTGTTACGATGTTACAAAGTTACTATTGTTTCGCGTCCCTCATAACTATATAAGATCGGCAGTGAAACAAATTTCAGGCTGTCGTAAAATTGACAAGACTTTCGTTACGAATTTATTTAGCACTTTCCCGACAAGGTACGAAAGTTCATCAACCGTAAATCAAGAAACCCGAGGAGGATCGTTCGACCCACTTTCGTTCCAAAAACCGCGTTTTCACCGTTCGGCTACGAAACAGGTTCCACAGTCGCATCGATCGCGTCGCGATAACTCGAGGACGATCGATTTATTCTCTCTCCTTTTTCACGCGACTCCTTGGGCCGTCAGAGCGGCCAGAGGCTCTGCTCCGCTGATGAAATGTATGAGCGGAGTAATTGAACGGCGCGGCGCCGTGGCGCGCCCAGTTGGATCGGCGAGTTAACCCGGAAGAAAAATTACGCGGGGTCAGCAGTCCTGTTAACATGGGAATTTCGATTACACGGGGCCGTCGCGGTAACGAGATTCTCCACTTAGCGAATGCAACCTCCGCAACGCGATTTTACATCCGCCGCGCTTCAGAAAACCCTCTCCATGCTAACGACTAGGGCTCGCCGGCGCACCGAAAACACGCTCGCCCCGAAACCCGGGAAAGATGATGCTGCTCTGTGGAACTCGTTCTTTCGTCCGCCTCTCGAATATTCGCCGGGAATAGAAATTTCGCCGGACAAAGTTGCATAATGCACCGCGGCGACGGAAAGTTTGGGATACCACTCCGTGGATTGCTGGAAACAGAGGTTGCCTCTCCCAGCCAGCAAACTTCTATAATGAGAAACTGCGGACTCTCGAGAGCACGGTGGACGACGTTACTTATTCGAAACTAAAAGTGAGTTTTTTCGATGGCGTATCGGGAGCAACGAATTCAGGAAATGGACGTGCGAAAAGTTTCATTGAAAACCGGCTGCGTAAGACTTTTAGCGCGCGTACTAGATTTGAGTTCGAGAAACGAGTTTGCGAATACTATTTAACTGAGTCGTATCGGAACGCCTGATCAGTGTAATTAAATGTCGAAATGGGAGAAATTTAAATATTAGAGCCATGCTGCCAGGTGATTGTAATTCACGAGAGTCTAGAATAATTTCAAACAGGAAGAACTAACAACCAGGCAAATATTTCTTCTCGAGAACCGGTGTCTTTTTACAGGTTTGCTCAATTCGTTAACAACAACAACAGCTATAAGATAGACATATTTGTAGCCAATTATACAACATTTGAAAAATGTCTTTAGAGACTGATTATGTAGTGGGTTGCTGTAAAAATAATTCCGGTTTTCTAAATGGATTTAATAAATCAAAATAAAATATACTCGAAAAATATAGAAGCATTTTCATGGAAACTGGCTAACTTTGACTGACCATAACTCCGCGAAAAATGATCATAGTATGACGATTCGTTTTCTAAATTAAAGCTAGAAACCTCTACTTTAAAATAATGTTTCTGGATTTCAAGTTTGATACACCCCCACCACCGTAATTCATTAAATGCAAGGCCATGTTGAAATATGAGCTCATATCGAGCCCATAACTCATATCATAACTGTCGAGTTTGACGAAATGCACGGACTATGTACAATTTTTCTCGGAGATATCGTTTACAGCAGAACAAAGCTACATTCTTCTTTAATTTAAAAGAAAAAACACGCGCCTACGATTTTTTACGCAAAGTTTACTTTAAAGTAACCCTTGCTTAATTTGTTTGAGCAGTGTATAAATTAAATGAAATTAAATCGAATTAAAATCCATTAAGTTAAACATCAACGCAGAATAAAACTGGGGCTAACAATTTTCTCTTTCAACCATCCCTACGACGAAAACAAGATTATTTCTATCTCGACAATTTGTTCAGTCCTCGTGCATTATCGCCGCCGCACTCCCACGTTCCCGAATCGAAAAATCGCGCGAAAATGGGACGCGCTGGTTGCGAACGATGTCTCCCCACGGCGGATATCGGGTCCGATAACACAGCCCATGAATATGTAGGAATTGTTAATCCGGTCTGAAATTTATGGAAAACGCGGGTTCTCGGCAAACCGATACCGGAAAATTAGCGTCCAATAAATTTCAATGCAGGCGGAAAATTATGTGTCGCGTGATCTCCGGTCCGTCGCCGAGGATTTTAATTCGAGCCACCAACTGGAAAGAGCATCATGGCGGTCGATAATTTCTGTCTATCCGATTTTTGTCGAGCCCGTCACGTTCCCCGGGGACGGTGGCTCGCTTTCGTGAATACCAAACTATGCCATCGTTTGTACGCAAAACATTGCTATAACGAGCCACCATGTCCGACGGGCAGGGACGCATCGCGATCTCCTAGGCCCTAGCATTAATTTTGAAAAATGTTTATACATTAAAAATAACGTATCGACAGTTTTAAATTCTTTTATTACTTTCAATACTTTTAATACCATAAATGCATAAAACCCGCAGTATATTAATCACTTACTTATTCTTGCAAGTAACCAGCGTTTTCTTTGTTCGTTTATGCGACGATCTTCCAGTGTCAATTTTAGCTCTGCGAGCTAGATCGCGATAAAAGAATTAATTTTATACGACACTGTCGTTTCTTTTGAACACGATCTGCCATTACCTGTCATTCTCTGAAGCTTGAGCCGTCTTGACAATTTAAATTTCCATTTTCTACCTTCGGAATACTTCTCGTAGAATTTGCGGACTGATCGTGGGCTTGAAATCGACGCGACGAAGGTTCTACGGTCCTGTAGACAGTGCAGCAGATCGCAACCGAAATTCAAACACGCCACTTTCTTGATCCCCGCGGCTATTTTAAACGATGGGCAACACTTTCTTAAACAAGGACCCGATCGAACGACGGCTGCGTGGCTCGACAGTGTAAAGGAAACAATTACGTTGTTTCTTTTCCACTGGGCGGAACAAAGTGGCAGCCGGATAACGTAGCAGCAAAGTATAAATATAAAGTCGGGAACGAAGGCTGGAAGGTCGGTGATGCTCGGCAACGATGTTAAACGCATCCCGAATAGATAAACGTCATGAATAGGGTATCGCTGAAGACGAAACAGTGAATGAAAAAGCACTTTACGAGAAAATTGCGTGTACATTTATATGTAGCAGTAGGAACGAGTACCAGAAAGACGGGGAAAATCTCTCGACCGATGGCTCGAGATACCTAACGTCCTCATTAAAAAGAAACACGGACTTTGAATCGTAATTGTTTAGGGCGCAGAGGTCTCGCAGAACGATCCTTATACTGCGGATTTTATGCACTACGGGCAAAAATGATGGAAAAATTTCATTTTACGGTTGCTGGAGCTGAAAAGGTACCTCCGTGGAAAACAAGTTTCATATCTGCAGGCATCGAAATGAAACAATTGAATAAAAATACAAAATACAGTGAAACCCCGTTTAGTCTACCTGAACAGGATAAACGAATGACCGATTAATACGACAGCATGTTTTGTAGGTTGTTAAATGCATTTGGAATGTTTATTATTTATACATACCTATGCGGTTATGGTACATATATGCAATCACACCATGTGACTGTAATATGATATTACATAATATGTATCTGATATTTATTGAATGTGATTTTTCACAAAAAAGTCGGTAATTCTTCTCTGTTTTATTTTATTTCGTTTTATATAATAATATGTCAATTGCTAGTGAATTTTCTTGCTGAATTTGCAATTCTACGTTTCAATTCTACATTATTTGAGTCTTCATCTTCCATCGATTCTAGTTGTGTAATCGTACATTAGTAAGAGAAAGATTATTTAAACAATGACCAATATATGCGACAAGAATATTATTATTATTATTGCTATTATTATTACTATTGTTGAGAAATATTGAAGACATCAAAATAGTCACTTAATAATTTTAATTAATATGTCAATCATTTTTCCTTCGATCAACAGTTATCATGTCGACAAAAATGTGGTTGAACAGATGCCAGGAGTCTATTGTATTTTTATTTCTATAGAAGATAATACAACAGAATTGAGAATTGCCCTCTCCGCAGTCGACTGTTGCAGATAATATTTAATGAACTAATTCTAATCGCGGCGATGCAAGAAGAGTTTCTCCAATTTCCCGGAAAGTTCTCTGTTTCGCATGGAAAGGGACGGTTTATGATTACCGGTTGCAATATTCAGGCGCAGATTAATCAGCCAATTCATATTTAATCGCGGAAGGGATGCCATTCGAGAAAATCCTCGGGAGTAAAGAAAGTTTGCCGCCGGCTTCCCGAGGATCCCTGCATCTAAATAAAGGTTTGCTCGCCGGGAGACGAGAATTCCGACGCGGCGGCGTGAATTCGTGAGCAGTCCATCGACCATGATCCCGCCGCCGTTCGCAACCCTTGCGCGACCTTGTTCGCGTTCATCATCCCTCGCCGGTCCCCGGCCATAACGCGAGTGCGTCTCGGTCAAGAACAGACCCTCGGAGTCGCTCGAAAATGGAAAATTTATAAACACCCCGAGCGTCGACGAGAATTTCAGCTCGCTCCGAATATGTTTCTTCCTTTTTCTCCTGCTCTCGTCTCTCGTTCCCCTACCCCTGCCTTCTTTTTCCAGCAGCACACGAAACAGCATGGCCGCGGCGGACCCTCGTGGAAAGCACGACCCGTGACGCAATCCCATGGGAGTTATGGGAAATGAATTATACACGCGCTGGCAGGCGGGACGCGAGGGGATCCCGGCCAGACAAAATGGTGTCCTCGAAAGGAATGTTGACTCCGACCGCTTCTGCCCTGTTTCCGTTTTCTCCCGGCGATCCAATGTACATATTTGCTAAGTCGGTCTCCCCGCCCTCCGTGGGAAACCGTGTTTTCGGTTGGAGGACTCGCGAGTTCGGGCTGCCGAAATGCAATCCGGTCGTCGAATCTTTCCGACGAGTATTCTTCCGCCGAGCTAAGTTTGAAGTCGAGGGGTTTCGGAAAACGGAGCAACTCCCATCGGTTCTGGTTTGTTTTAAATTGTTGCCAGTTTGCAAAAGTTTATGGAAATTCGCGGCACATTGGGTTTGAGGTGGAGACACGTATAAAATATCGCCTCGATCGAGTGGTTTAGAATCATGATGACGATTTACATCTTAAAATATAATTTATACATTCCAAAGTGTCAAAAAGGCAGGAGAAATAAATTATAAAGTTATTATAAATTAACTTAGCTGTAAATTGTCTTAACAACAAATTTGGTCAGTGAACAATACACATTTTAGTAGTCACTAACACTCTTTAGTTCTCACAATGAAGAAAATATGACTGACTATGCTATGATTTTAAATCACCTCTTCTTAAAACAATAGTACAAATAACACAATAAAAAATAGATAAAGCATATGAACGCGAATGTAAAAATTCACTCACCCAAATACCATTATCTATAACCATCAGCTGTAAACAATTTTCTCATTGTCCCGCTTTATAGAACACGGGGACATGATAAGAAAATTGTAATATTTTTTACTCACATTAAATAAGTATTTCAGAGTTCTTTTTTGCGACTTTTAAGTAGTAACAAAATCAAAAATAATCCTAAACGCCCTGAAAAGCGTTGCATATTAGGTACTTTCATCTTAATCGATTTTGTGTTTTGCAGGTCTTTTTCCAGACAATTGACGCACGCCGAGGGAAAATAAATGGAAATCTATTGGAACACCTTTCTTTATGTTTTCTACCTGTACTCGATCTTTCCTGGAACACGAATTGTTTGCGCAAATTTGATTTCGCAAGACTTTTCTGCCGGCGAAATTTCTCTTCTTTTATTCCTCGTAAATAAACGGCCTCAAAGAATGTTTGCGTTCATGATTCTTTTCTGATCGCTAGTAAATTCGACAGCCGTTCAAAAATCGTGCATTCGATTCGATTATGACTCCTCCTACGATCCAAGTATTTTTTACGCCGTTCCAGAATTGTTTCCAGAATTCCGGGCCGACGGTGATTGGCCGTCGATGGTGCCAGCGATTTCGGTCGAGGGTTGGGATACTTGGACGCCATCAAGCGATCAATAAAATCACCGGACGAGATCGTTCCGTGAAGAAAATAGAGGAAGACGCCAGGGAAAATGCTATGTAGTCAGTATCGATGATAATGGACTTGTTTTCTCGTATCGATCCGCGTGCTGGCCGCAGATAAACGACGGATACACTCTGGGTAAGCGTTTCGTGATGGATCTATGGCTACATTTTCAGTGCAAAGCTATTTCCCCAAAAAAATGATACGCTAAAATTGATTAGAATGATTAGTAATCAATTTTTGTTGTGCATACCACCAGAATTTCGTACTATTTTAATCCTTCATTTTGGAACACCGTCATTGTTTTGTATTTTAATATCCAATTTTAATATCTTGTACGAAGCGTTAGTTCTATTATATTTCTCACGTTTTCTCTAAATTTCGTTTTTTATCGCAACTGTACAGATGTCCATCGGTATTGTAACCTACTTAATTTATATTTCTTCCGTGTTCTGTAAATTACGTTTTCTATCGGAAATTAAGTATAGTAAAGAAATAAGTAAACTAATTCTAAGAAAGGCTTTGTAAATTGTGTGCAATATTATTAGGATAAAATCGGGTCAATGTTTCTGCAAATGTTAATTATCCCATCATTCAATTATTCTATACTAAATAATATGGATTTAATCTAGTTGTGCCTTCAATAAAAGAAGCAGTGATTTCTGGAAAGCAGATCTCGTCGATCCTTCTGTATCCGAAATAAATTCGCATCCAAATCTCTTTCTATGGAATTCCATGGAAATTTCTCCTTTCACGAGTGCAGAAACATCTGCAGACAATTAACGTTTCTTCGCGCCGCTTCCGTCATCGACAATTGCAATGCCAAGCCCGCCGAATCCAGCGATCAAACTCTGCGTATCATCACCTTCCAGAAACCATCAAACGACTCGATCTTCCACAGGGGCAGGAACGATGGAGCATTTCTGGTGCGAAACACGGGCGGAACGACCATTTTCCCAGCTCGTCACTTTCGTCTCGTCGGACCGTACACGCGGCTAACCGTACGTACGATGGACTCGCATACTCGAAAGACAGGCTGTAAGAGGTTAGACCAGTTACCACGGGAACCGCTGCGCCGGCTAATTAAGGCTTGATTGCCGCTCACCCCCGGTCCTCGTTTCTGTCCGGGAACGAAAGGCCTCGCCGCACAGTGGAACGAAACATCTATTTTCTTGGAAATCATCTGCCAAAATTTATTGTTCAGGTTTTGTGCCATAGCTTCATGAAGTCCCTAATAAGTGATCGTAGCATAAGAAAACACAGAAATGAGTTTTACGTTCACGTTAGGTTTAATCCAAATGCATGTAAATTTGATTGTTGCGAACGTACTAGTCTTTTTATTTTCGGGTCGCTTCACTTTAAATAATTATTGCGCAAATCCTAGTAGTTTATGCGTTATTAATGTTTTAAATATTTATTTCAGTGTTAGACGATTTTTGACAATAAGCCATTTTAATTCTAAATTCAAAATAGTTTTTCTGATAATAATTTTTATTGGTGACTGAAAGTTACTATTAGACTGCCAAGGGTTAATTTAAATTCCATTGTTTAGTAACTGTATAAAATAAAAATCGATTGCATTCAATGCTATTATAATTCAAACAGTGATTTAAGTTTCTGTTCATAACTGCTTAAGGTCTAAAATACCTAAATTATTCACTTCTTTAGTAGTAAGGTCTTGAGAAGTAGAAAAATTAGCTGCTAATAACTGCGATTAACAAAATTAATTTAATATATGTACAATACAATAAATCTAATATACGCATTTATATTAGATCCATTTCACTAGAAAGTCATTATTAATAAAATACCCAGCAATGTAGAACGCACAATAATTATTTCTATAAAGCAAAACGACTGAAATTTTATAACAGTCAGACTCACATGTACTTGGTGAATGTAAATTACATTTCTTTGCTTTTTCTCCTGCTACGATCATTTGCTAAAAATGTAAGAAGCTGTAGTATAAGATCTGGCTAATAAATTTTGGCCGATGCTGTCCAAGAAAATAGGTATTCCGTGTCAATTTTTCCCCGTTTCATCTTGGACCATGGCGCGGTGTGCTTCTCCCCACGGTTGCAGCAGCTATGGCGATCCTCCCTGCGTGTTCTCGTTCGGCTGTGACCTCCCATCACGAAGCAACCAGCGACGGTACACCGTCGGGCCCGCGTGTAATTGTATAATTTAGCCGGCAATTTGGCCGATGGTTAATTTGTATAATTTCCCCGCGGCCGTTGTACGTAAATTCGACGGCTTTGTCCGCTCCTCGGCGCGCCGCTGGAAACGCGGGACCCCATTCCCGGCTCGGGATGCTCCCGGGGGATTATTTCGTGAGATATTTCACCGTTGACCGGGCCACGGGGCGTTTCTTTTCTACCGCGGCTGATCGTTTTATTGGCCGATGCCCGATACCGCCGAGGAGACCGGACGATAATTTTATTCATGACAGCCGAGGCCACGACGCGACGTGACGCGAGGCGAAGCGGCGTCGCTTAATTCCGCCGCCGAGATTGATCTCCCGATTTTGCTCGTCTTTGTCCTAACCGTCGCTACCATTTTATGCGCAAAAAATCTGCGGAATTTCGAACCCTCCACCGATCACGCGCCGTTCCTGTCCATCTTGTTATTGTTAATTACTCGACTGCCGATCTTGTGGGTTGAGAACGAGTAAAAGATATACAGAACAGTGATTACGTAAAAAGAATTTACTAACATTGTTCCATTATCTTCGACTTATTGAAATTGTTACAAGCAATGTAGATTGTTATTTGACGCTTGTTTTAGTCAGTTCATGTATTTTTATTTTACATAGAGATCCGCTGTCTACTTATTAATATTGTAACGAACTTCGGTCTCGATATTATCTAATACTTTACACAAAATGTTAATTCAATAAGCGTCTGCAAATTTATTCTAGGTTTTTCACCTGCTTCTATTATAATGTATCGTGTAACCTAGATTATTGTCAATTCTTTTTGTAAACGACATTAAACACGAATAAATTTTCCTTCCTTATTCTATACTGTGTCTATATAAATTATTTAACAACGATGCCTAAGAAAAGCCTCATGTAGAACGATTAAACTTGTAAAAAGAAAGAAAATCTTTTTGTTTTCTTCCTGTTTAATTTAATATTTTATTAAATTTAATATTTTATTAAATTTCATATTTTATTAAATTTCATATTTCATCTGATTCTTTCGTATTGTTACAAGTCGAAGCGTGAAAGTGGCTTACATAAAAGTGTTGCAACAATTTCATACGTTATCGCATTTTAAGAAACTTTTAAATTCCCCTTCATCATCCACATTTCAACGGGCCAAATATTGCACCGAATGTCGCAATGGATTTCGCACGAGATCGGTCGTAGGAAAAATTCCGATTGCTCGCGTCGAAAAAACTGTAACATAGGAAACCTCCGTGGAACCGACTCGAGACCGGAAGTCGAAGAAGACAGAAACGCGGACCCGAGAAATCAACCGAAAGATTATGAAATTTTGTTTCTGACCGAGTGCCAGGGAATCCCGCCAGCGCTTAGCAAACTCGCGTCGGGATCTATCAGTTCTCTCGTTCCGAACGAACAAGATCACCGGGAAACTTTCCGCGAGCACGAGACGATCAACGATAAGAATAGTTCCATCACGCTCGACCCGGCATTATTAAACAAACGTCATTGGTTCTTTTTAATGGATTCGCTTACGTGAGTTATATAACGAAGCGGCCTCGTAATCCGGCCGGTGACTTACAATGGTTAAGTTCGGGCCCTGATCCCCATCGTTGGAATTTATGGCAGTCGGGGAAAGACCGCGGAAAACGAAAACGGCCGAGATATCGGAACGTCCGGGCCGTGGTCAGCCTCTGGATTACTCGCATGATCGATTTATAGCGGTGGGCGACGCGACAGACACATTTTATTTTTAAATTTCATCGTTCCTTCGGAGACGCGCTGCCAGTTTTGGAGCAGGTGTCAACGAACCGAGACGGTTCTTTATTACCGGTTTGCACCCTTATTACCCTTTCCACCTTTTACACCTTTACGATAATTATAATCGTCGTCAATTTTCTTTTAATCCGTCGATAAATTTCAATTGTCAGTATTTACGAATCGTCTTTTATTTTTATAAGATTAAGGTATGTGGATCGAGGAGATGGGGTACGGAGTCGAAAACACGGCAGATCTTCGAGTTAAATATATTCTCGCCACGATTATCGGTCGCCAATCATTTCCCGTGGCAAATCGACGGTTCGGATCGTATCGACCCGTGTCACGTCGCAGCCGACGGTAAGAATAGCTGACGAATATCACAATGTCCCCTCCCCCCTCGCTCCATCCCGTTCGATCCGATTCCCTCCCCCACCCGCCCGTCGGACCAGTATTCGTGGCGCGTCGCCTGAAAATATGGAACGTGACGGAAAGGGTGAGATTTACGGTCCCGAGGTGCCGTAAAGAGTGCTTTAATGTATTTAAGTGGCCGCGAGCGCCGGCAGAACTCCCTTATCTCGTGTAACGAGATGCTCCGGGTGTGATCCGTGTGTAGAACGACCGGCTTATCTGCGAGCGCAGTTGCACGCCGCTCACCTGCACTGCACCAACCCTCTTGTTCCTCCGGTGCAATGGAAATAAATATCGCCACGCCTTCGTTACGCGTTCTCCTTCTTTGGAAACGATCCTTTACATTTTCGGAGGCTGAAGATTGCGTGCGCGGAGTCGCAGGCGAGTGCATTTGCTTTTATCGAAGCTTGTTGCTGGCGAGAGCTCTTTGTTGATCGATTTTTATCACGTCAAACGTGTTCGCGCGAATGGTTTGAATAAAGTACTGTTACAATCTCTTGTAATAATCTGTTAAATGAAATTAGTAAGGTAAAAAGTTCATTAATCATTGTCACATTGTAAAATGATCATTTTAGTAAACTTTATAAGCGGTGATATTTCCACAATATATAATATTTAAGCAATAATAAATGAATAAAAGATAGAGTTCTGTCTAAGTCCTAAATCCAAAGATCTAATATAATTCCTGTTGGAACAAAACTCTGTAATTAATTGTCTATTATCTTCTAAGAAATTATTACACTCGAACAGATTCTAAACTTTGTAATTACAAGGGTTTCATTTATATAATCACGTCTAACTGAATTATTTATTTAAAATTAAATATGAATCTAATGTCTTTATTTACAATTAAATGGAAACCCAATGTCTTCATTTACAATTAAATACAAATCTAATTCACAAGTCTACCACGAAGCTGAAAATAGCAAACGAATCGACATATTTTCCCGAAAAGAAAAATCTCCCCACGCTTCGATATCGTCCCACGTGTAGAGCCGGTCCCCACGAGCCTAGGCCATCGCAGCCCACGGCGACTCTATCCCAGAGGCATTAAAACTTTTCTCATCTTTCCTTAATCTTGAAAAACGTGGTCTCTTCTCTCGTGAGCCCGAAGAAAGACACCGGCATTTAGGGCGGCGCAGCTTCGAGGACTCCTCTCGAGAGTAATTACCAGCTCGGAGGCCTCCTGGTTGCACACACGCGCGCGCGCACCCCTTCGCCCCTCTTGCTCCCTCCCCGGTTCAAATATTTATTCCCTAATCTAAATTCAGATTGATGCAAAACCGCCGCGTCGGTCGAACGTCCCATGGAAAAACTCGGTCTGCGAGGGTGTGCAGCGGCGCGGGGGGTGGGTCGTGCAGCTCGTTGCCCGAGAACGGGCCTCGTTCGGCGAGCCGGGGTAGAAACACCTGACGATAGAGCCGCCGGGAGTCCGCGGTTGAGTTTCTTCCCGATGAAACTCGGTTCGAAACTCCGTGCAGCGGTGCCGGGGGTTGCGCGGGGTTGGGACGTATTATTCCGGGGCCGAGGGAGGGACGATCCATTTCGGGCGAATGTGACAGCAGGTTCTGCGCCCCCGGGGTAGATCGTGAGGAAACTTCGAAGGGCCCAGCGCTGGATGGTCCGCGGGGGACGTGGCGAGAGGGGGTCAACAGCTGAAAAGAATAGACGAGATGCATTTTTCGTCGGTCGACTGGTGGCTCGAGGGGATCCCAAGGTGCACACGTGGTCGGGCATAGACCAGGAAGAGGCTGGGTCGCTCACAGGAGCTGGTATTGAGCCGCTGCGCGCGCAACCCTCCTTTCAACCCCCAAGATGACGGCCCACCATTGCCAGACAGCCTTCTCTTCCCCGTTCCTCAGGTTCTCTCGATTCGTAGATTCGATTCTACGTCAAGGTCATTCGGCCTGGGCCGAAGGGAGCGCCGGGGGGATGAATTGATAACTCGGGGAAGCTTTTTTCCTGTTTGGAATCGTCCCGGTCGATTGGTAAGGCGATCGTCGATGAGTTCATTCGAGGGTTGCTAATTTTGCAGTATGTTCTGCTGGGCTCCAGAGAATTTTTGTAGTTAAAAATAGCTATTATTATAAAAGTGTTATTGTTGAATATTTATACTATTGGTTGATAGATTGATATTTCAAGACCCTTGTAATGAACTTCGAGATATTCATTAAATATGCATAACAATTAATACGAATAAAATAGTAAAGTACGACCGTGTACCTATTCGACCGAATTCGAATAAACATTTTCTTATACAGCCTACTGTTACATAATAGTATCTGCATGAGTGAATTTATAAAGAACAACGTTCAAAAATCTGGGTCGACTTTTTGCGTCCACTTTTGTATGTTCTACTGTTTCATAAAGGGGTCGCAATCTGAAGCGGTGTTTTATAATGGATACTTTTTCCTTAATTAATTTTTTGGGAAGTCCCAGGATTTTTATCTGCTTTCTTGAGAAGTTTGTCTTCAGTGAGATATACCGTGTATTTTTATACTTCGCGGAAAGATTATACTAGGAAGCAAGAAATATCAAGAAAACATTTTAATGACTATGCACTGGGAGAATGTTTGTCTTTCAAATTGTCTGACCTTAGTTAAATATTGAATTGTCTACTATCGATTGAAAAAAATCATTGTTTGTTTTGAATGAAAGCGATTGTCTCTTTTGCTTCAATAATCTCTGACCTCTGATAGTCTTCTCTTTTCGGCCAAGAAAGAAGTTACGTACGTAACATGCAAATTATGTACCACATAGTGCTAGATGGAAGCAAAATAAATTAGTCTTTTGCACTCGAATATCAATTATAATTTTAAAAGCTATGGATACGGTTAACTCTCAATATTTATATAGCTATAATGTATATTTAGATATTTATGTTATATATATTTAGCTTGCTCAGATAATCTATAATTTGAACAATACTGACCACATTATTCTTATGTCAATAATAACTAATAATAAATGATATATAATATATATAGTACAAATAATATATATTACTGCGTTATTATTGGCATAAAAATAATGTCAAACTCCAAAAATTGTTAATAATTCCAAAGCAAATTCTGCGACTTTCCCGATGTATACCTTTCGAAGTCGGTTTAGAGAGTGAGAAAGGGTAACTGCACGCAAGCCGTCGGAAAATTCAGGTGGCTAATGACCGAGCCGTGCGGCCAGAGGCTGGCGTATCGATCGACATTAAGAGAAGGGGCCCGGCGTATGGATTTCCTTTCTCATCTTCGCGAGACGGGGTGGCCACCCCGCGGTATTGGTATTCCGCGGGGCTCGTTCGTTTATTGCGGCCTCCATTTTTATGCGGATCTCTCGGTTCATAAGCGAAGGAATCTCGTCTGGAACGGCTCCCGGCTGTCCGAAATATTAATGTCGCCGGCCGTTTCCACCCCTGTGCTCTTCTTTCCCGACTTTTTCCGGCAGAAACGAGCTTCGACACGTGTCTCGGGTGCAAAGGGTTTAAAAACGTGTATAAAACAAGCGACGTCGACGTGGCCGAACGGACCAAGAGCGATTCGAACGTAGGTTGGGGAGGAAAACCTCGAAAAAAGGGAACGGGGAGAAAGAAGAAAGAAAAAAAAAGGATTCGAAGGTCCCGTGCAAAAGGGGTAGAGGCGCATTCTTTTATAACCCTTTCGTCGCTGGCAACAAGCGACGCGACTAGGGCCATTTACCTGGTGCTCACCTTGACAATAAAACGAAAAGGCGAATGGGTTCGAGGCTGTGCGGCCCGCGAGCGGTAATAAACAGATTTAAGTCGAGCCAAAACACGAAGGCAGCGACCAGAAGGACGTTTCCCGAAAAAAGGATTGAAAACGTGCCGTTTCGACCATCGAAAGGGGTGCGAAATGACCGTTTTACTGTTATCTGCTTGACGAATCATGGCGGAGACGAGTAAACCACGAGACTGGCAGGTGAAGCGTTTCGAGGCAGTCTTGTTTCAAGGTCTTGCGACGCGACTACGCGAATCGTTTCGGTTTCCGTGCTCCCAAGGTGAAAAATTATCCTCGAGGCTACGTGCTCAACCCTTTGTTCCGGCTCTGGTAAGTCTCGTCTCGCTGCCGCCATTTTACTCGTTAACGATCATTCATGCGTGCTGGGTGGTTCTTTAATCATTATCAATCGTCACAATCTAAACAGTGAGATAATCTCCTCTTTTGTGTTCGACGAAACTCATTTTAAAACGCCACTACAAAGTTTTGTCCGTCGTCAAAAATGCTGGGAAAAATATAGAGTTCGCTGTGATACATAGGTTCGTATTTATTTCCGTCTGTTTTTAAAAATTGTTTAAATTTCGATAAAAGGCAATTCAAAAAAACAGCAAGATTAGTTCATAGATAGCGTTCTCAAGCTCCTAGAAAAATTCCCCATCTTCGACTAAGTTAACCACGTTTACAAATGCTTGAAGAAAATTCTGTTGTTCCCCAAAGCTTCTAAATTTTCGACCATATTAAAATAATTCGTCTAGCCATCTATACAATTCTCAAAAGAAAAATTTTATAGTTGGTTAAAGATTAAAAATTTTCATCCACCCTCGACTAATTATACACAGCTGGGTTACCAAAAAAAATTCTGTCGCCGGTTAAAGAATTAAAATATTCATCCACCCTCAGCTAGTTCGTCTATGTATATAATCGCGAAAAGAAAAACTCCAATTTTCGTCGCGCAGGGCACAGAGGAAGAAGCATCGGACCGGGACCATAGTTTAGAAAATACAGTCATCGTTGGCCGGTTATCTGACCGGCATTAGCATCCCCAGGTCGTCGGTCGACGAATTCAAACGCGACCCGCCGGAATTGCAGCGTGTGGCTGCCGGTGCACACGGGGTTGTACCGTTCTGGAATATAATGCAGAGTTTATTATAACGTGCGCCGAGAAACTCGTACCGCGGCAGCCTATCTCCTCCGGCGCAGGGCTAGCGAAACTTGTTATCGCCGGCGGATATAACGGAGCTGCGCCGTTGCACGCGGGAGATCCTCGTAAATCGCAATTTCACGCGTGGGCGGCCCCGGAGCCGCGAGCCCCGGGGGAGGGAATTTGTAAATTTCGTTTGTTACGGCGTTCGACGGTCAATAAGTTCTGCATCGTCTGTCGGCCGCCCGTTTTACATTGTTTCTGCGGCTGCGACCGGGGATGCTCCATGCCCCCCCTCCCACCGTGTCTCCTTGTTTTTCTCTCCTCTGTCTGCTGCGAATAATACCGCGAGACATCTGCAATTCAGAACTTGATCCGACAAATGTTTCTGCATATACCGCGACCTCTCTGAGCACGACTCTTTGATCCTCGATCTCGAGATAAATAGAAACTTTAATGCTCCGTTCATTCATTTGTTTGGTCACTCGAGACTATTTTAACCAGCCATCTGTTTTTAACGAGTGTACTCGCTGTTATTCGATTACATGTCAATTCTTTAAATTGTAATATAATTTTTATTGCTATCCATTAAGTGCGCCGAATCTTTGTTAGGATTGCAATAGCTAGTTGGTTAATTAGTTTCGTAGGAGGAGAAATTTCTCTACAGTCGAGAATATTTATTAATGTGTATCCGTGTGCAGTGTACAAACACGATGAAAAATACTTGTGATTCGAAAAGGAAGTTCTAGCACGTGTTCAAGAAAATATTTACTGTCTCGAAAATTGATTCAAGCACGAATATTATCCTAGTCCAGATAACATGCTACAACCCTCTTATCTAGAAACACATAAATCGTACCGTAAACGACCCAACGCGACCCCGAAAAAATATATTAACATATCCTCCAAGTTCGAACGTCTTCAACGACGAAAGTGAATTCTCCAAGCGCTTATTGTCCAAACAAGTATCTCGTGGTCGAGAAGTTCGTGCTCGTGGCAACTATTCAAGCCCGGGATTTTGGAAACTGGGAACACGGGTCTCCCATCAAGGAAATAATGACGAAGTTTTCCAAGTGCCGTTTTCCAGTGACGCGGTTCCCCCTAATCCGCAAACTTTTCATAAGTCGCGCGAAATTTCTCCGTCGAGGAATCCAGATCCGGAGTAACGAAGAGGAGAGAGGGTGTGCTTGGAGGAAGGCGGTGATTCGGCGGCACGTGCGACAGGGAGGAATGGGGTCGAAAAACGAAAGAGCATTAGAGAACGTTCGGAAGACGAGGCCGGAGAGTTGATATAAGATAAGGGGGTGGGCACAGGGGGGTTCTCGAGAAAAAGAAACTAAAGGTGAACTGGTTTCCGAGCGCGACCCCCGAGCTCCCCGATGGGGTGAGACAACAAAAGTTCAATCCCGAGCAACGGGCGGAGGAAAATCTTTTCCGTGATTGCATTCCCCGTCTCTGGATCCGGCGCTCGCCTTTGTAATCCGTTTCTGTCACCGGAAACAGGCTGCGCTCCTTCGGAGAAATGGCGACCGGTCGAGCCGGCTCGGGATTCATAGAAATATTCAAACCCCCGTCGACGGTAGCAAAATTTCGTCTGGTAGGATGAGTGTTTCAATTACCGTGCCCGTTGAAACGACGTCTGAAGTTTTCGGCAAATTACATTGTTCCTTTTACCTATGTTGCACTTGTTCAAACATTGAAATTATTGATGTCTTTCGTACAACATTTTTCATAATTTTTACAATATTTAAAGAACATACAATATTTAGCAAAATATACAAAACAGTTATTGAGCGAGTTACTGTGTCTTTAGGAATGCTTTATTTAATCAAATTAGAATTCGAAAGTTAAAATTCGGAATCAACATTCCTGGATACTAAAATGAATTTTCGCAGCTAAACAAAAAATATTAAAATACTATCAACTGAGATACATTTCAACTATCTTGTTCCAGTTGTGTAAAACAGAAATTGCATAACTACCTGTAGTCTAACAAGTCTTTTATAAGTAGACGACAATTTATATTTTTATTGTGCTTGCATTTACTGAAATGCAGAAATATCGATGACAATAGAACTGGACTTTCTTCGAGCATAAAATAATAGCTCTTAAAAGTACAGCATGCGGTTAACCCCTTGCACTACGACTTCGTTCACAGCTACGTACATTAGCATTTGTTTGTTTTTAACAAATTCCTAATTTAAATATTAATAATCGACAGGTATTAATTTCAATTTAAGAGATGCGAATAACGTACGTATTTAGTAGATTATGTTGCAAATCTTCGTAACGAGCCTGACACGATATTATAGGGCAAGTGGTTAACGTAATTTAAGAGGTCGTGATTCCTATTAGTATTGTTCTACCGAAAAGGAAAAGTTTCCAGATCGGCAAAGAGTCCGCGTAATATCCAAACGGCGGGAAAGTCTGCTACTTAAGAGAAGACGACGGCAGCGATCGGGGGTCGGGGGCGTTTAAATCCGTCGGGAGCCGGTGTTATTTGCGTGCGCGCGGCTGGAACAATATTTCTCTAGCATTCGAGGCCATAAAGAAGGGGGTGCGACGGGGGCGCGTGTACAGAGAGATCGCGAGGAACGCGATGTAGAAACGCGGAGTCGTCGTCTACGAGATATCCCATCGACCTACGGGGAACGCCTCAGAAAATAATTTGACAGCTGCTCTCGCACTCTCCGCCCGCGCGCTTTTCCCCAGTTATCCGTTTTAGACGGAAAACAACGCGTTATCTCCTCGCCTCTCTGCTCACGGAATTCCACGGTCCTCGGATTTTCGGCTCGTGACGCCGCGCCATTTTCCGGCGGCGTTCCTCCCGAGGAAATTCCATACGCCGGGGAAAGCGAGGTTTTTCCGAAAATGGATCACCTAGCCCGAAACTATTTTCGAGAGATAGCGGAGGAGGGAGGGAGAGAGAATCAGGATAGAGAACACTGGCGAACGCGAGCTTGTTAGCGGATAAAGGGAGGCTCCGAGTTTCTTCGTTTACTTTCATACGCTTTTTTATGCAAGAGGGAAGAAACGTATTCAGAATTTTGAATGGAACCCCGGAGACTCCAATTTCCACGGATTCGACTGCGCAGGCTTGATTGAACGATATTTTGAATGGTCATTTGGCGTGATGCCGCGCTACCGAGCACGCTCAGATTTACGAGAGCGTTGCAGATAGTTTTCCCGATGGGTTTTTGCTGGATTTAATCCTTCTGGTGACGATAAATAAACTGACGGATCTTTATGCATTTATATATCTCTATGCAGATTTTTTAAATGTAACGATACGTAACAATTAACAAGTTCTCACGGCTTATCTATTTTTTTATTAGGACAAGTAACTTTTAACCGACGAAGGAAATTTTTCTGTAATCCTGGTTTTTGTAAAATAATGTAAGAAAATAAGAATTTGTATAAAAATCCACAGTCTATCGATGACGAGTTCAATCTTGATATTTTATCTATCTACAGGTTTCTAATAATATTTTCGAAATCGACGATTTTCGCAAAGAATGTGTAAAAACGTACAATAACGTCATCCATAATCGAAAAATTATTTAGATGCATCTAACGTAACAAGATCTTTCGAAATGATCGAAGTATTAATTTTTAGAGAAATATTGGAGTGTAAAAGTTATGCTCCTGCAAAGACAATTAATGCGGGAAACGCGAGATGGTCAATACTCTACGAGAATTTAAGTATACCGTGACTCGTTAATACTGGTTGAACAAGAAAATTTCTATTAACTTCAGATCATTTTAAACTCGCATAAAATTGCGGCAGCAGTAGCATCGGACAATTTTTATCAGATCCAGCAATTGCAGTAAACATAATAGTTTCCATGAGCATAAAATACTAATCCGGGCAGTTGCGAGCTAAATTGCATTTTAGACGTTTAAGCAGGTGATTCGTGAAGCGACGCACATTTTTTATTACCGCGTCCGTTCGTTGTCCGACGGAAAGCCTCGGCGGTCAGGGACGGACACTTACAGATTGTCTAGCTACTTACATCGATTAGTATTCAAAATAAGCAAATACGAATTGCACGGGGTCTATCAATTTGCTTTGCATTAAGCGACCGATACAAACACTTCGAAATATCTCGATAGAATCCAGCCGAGGGTAGCGCATAAAATGGTTAGCTACGATTTACGACGTAGAAAAATGTCCGATTTTTTATTCCTCACGGCGTATTACGGATTACATCGATCCCGTTCACGGCAACAGGAAAAATCAGCACCCCGATCCCGCTGGTATTAGTCAAGACCTTGACGTTTAATGGATCCACCGTATGTCTACGGCTGTCAACGGCCACCGTAAGGAAGTCCATCAACAGGACATTTTACGCAACGCGGCTGACAGGTGGAATTAAATGAACTGCCTTTAATCCGCTGCTCTACAAGCCAGTTCATAAAGATTCGGATTTCCATAAACGTCCGCGACTCGGCCACGAAAAGCCGAACGAACGATAATTCGCTCGGAAATCCCGGATAATTAAAACCTTTCGCTTCGTTAACGCCTGGAGCAACGTCGTTTCCAGGGTTTCTGGATAGGTCCGAGGAGGTTCCATGCTCCATATACAGTAGAAGCACCCATTACGAAACACCGGCGCAATTGTAACCACTTCTCGAAATAGTAGCGCAAACAACGCAATAAACAGCAGATAGAGCGCATGAAAGTGGATATTAAAATTTTACCTATATTTTAGAACGTTGTTCTTTATCAAAAGTTATAAATCTTTCTATAATAAATTTATGCTTGCGTTGTAACTATATTATACATACTTAATCACACGTAATTTGAAGTCGTTACCAGTTAATACGTAACTAGGTCAGACGATTAATATTTTTTACGCTTGGAAGTAATATTTATCCTTTTTTCTCATTACGTTTTATAAAGTACCATTCTTTTTCATTGAATTTTTATATATTGCAATTGATCAGGTTTTTCTTATCATAGCAATCAAGGGAGTTAAATTCTTAATGCTGTCACCGAGTTTACGAATGGGACACGCAGAATATAGGTCTGTAGTAAAGGGGTAAACCCTAAGCCCTAAACCCTAAACCCTAAACATGTTTTGACTCTCATATCATTAATTTTTAAGATATTCCACTTAATTTTGTTTATTACGATTTATTTCTTTATTATCTTGTCCTACCTCATTTGTTTCGAATAAATTCGTCATAACAGAAACAAGCAGACTCGCAGTCTTCGAATGCCGCACGTATTCGCACGACTTCCCGTGACGCGTCATTACTATGTTTCCACCATAATAGAAGCTATTACCTTCCGCGCCGCAAACGTTCTCCTAGCCGCGAGTAACCGATCGCGCGGGCAGGTGTGTACCCGCGGGCATTCGAGGGGTTCAAAACATCGCCGGATTAAGAATGCAAATTGCGCGGTCCCCGAGCTCGTAAGGCTTGCCAGCCCGCCATCTTTTTTCCACGGCGAAGAAGCCAAAGGTGGGGTCGAGGAATTCCTGTATTTCGAGCTCGAGCCCGAAATCCGGTTCCCGAGCCGGATATAGGATATGCGAGGCGCGTAGCCGATGCGCGCGGAACGGAGAGGCGTAAAGAGGAATCGAGAGGAACGGAGAGGAACGGTGAGGAACGGTGAGGAACGGTGAGGAACGGTGAGGAACGGTGAGGAACGGAGCGGACCGAGGCGCACAGCTGCGAGGATTATATTCCTCTCGGGGCGAGCAATTTTTCCTCGCGAGCGTGCCGCGTAATCGAGATGTAACTAACCCCCCTTCTCCCTAGAGGCTGACATCTGCGACATCTCGCATCGACCTCGAGACTCGTTCTTCTTACTGCTCTTCTTCTTCTTTCGCTTTGTCGTCGACGTCTTCGTCTCCGTCTTGTTCTGCTTCTTCCTCTTCTTCTTCTTCTTCTCGGTACCCCTGTTTCGCTTCCGTTCCTGGCCACCTCGGGAATTAATTAAAAGCGATTCGCTTGCGACGGGCTTGACCTTCCCGCGTCCAATTTCGACCCTGGATATAAAGGGGTCGTGATCTTCGAGCCTCGGTATTCACGCGAATTGACGGAGCTGAAGATGTTGCTTGCTGCTGGCCCGGGAAGTTGAAGTTCCAGGGGCTGAGAATTTGAAGTCTTCGGGGCTTCAATTGCAACTGGGATCCACGGAGTTCCTACGAAGTTACTACGAATTGTCTACGAATTTTCGTGGATTTTTGGTTCATCCTGTTGATCGCTTCAAGATCTAAGACTTTCTTCATTTATGATCTAATTATGACTATACTTACGACCAGTTTAAAGGTTTAACTAGTTAGCTGCTTCTGACGAGTATACTCGTCGTAATATAAAATGTTATCATTTCATCAACCATCATCATCCTATCATCAACTAGTATACTTGTTGAAAGCATGGTTAAGTAGGTTAGATCTTAAATTATACATTTTATAAAAGTGTGGCATCTAAACGAAGTGGGAAGAAGATTAAACGTAAAAGAGATTGTCTCGCGATCAGCTAACTGATTAAATGTTGGATTGCGTGTTAATGACACAATAAAAAAAGGATATTGATCAATTTTATCAACGCTTTTGGTTTAACGTTTATGCTAATTCTGGAGTGAGCAAACAGTTGTTAAATTAGATAAACTTGAAGTCACGATATGGAGAAGTCCATTATTTCCAGGAGAGTACTTAAAACCTGAAGTTTTCCCTGCATTGGTGCACCGCTTCTGATGACACAATTCTTTTCTTATAATACTTATTATTGGTATAATACTTGTTATAGATAGCCTTAATAGCCCTGGCGATAAACGGAATATTCAGTGAAAAGGAAATAATTCGTCAGGAATGTTATTTTCCACGAGTAACAGATGGCACCACAAACCATAAAATCGAAGCGTCTTCCACGCTCTTCAAGAAATTTGCATTTTCTATAGCATTTTCAATACCTATAATCGACCAAGGAATACACCTTTCAATATCGTTTAAAATCTGTGTCGCTTCTTAATTTTGAAAACGTAAATTCAAATAATCAAATTATTTATTTTTATAATTATATTTAATTATATATAATTATACTTAATTAGACCTACCTACCGACTTTCTGAGTCGGCACTGTTGATCTTTTCGACAATTGTCACAGTCAAAGGCAGTAAAATCGAAGCCGAGCAGGATCGTTTTAAAGACACGATTAACTGTTCCTTCGTTTCCCATTGTCACTTTTAATGTGCCCTGAATCTTCAGCTGCGTGTATCTCGAGCACCAGAGCATTTCTATAGCCGTTAAATTTGATGCAACAATTTACGACGTTACAGCGCAGGCACAATCGTCGAAACCATAAAAGAACAGATAATATTATACTTGTTCGAGTTTGTAACGAGTTACTTCGAGTACATCCAGATAACGAGTGGCTCTATTAGAAATTAATTAACTTCGCATGGAACCTTGATACCAGCATCATCATCGTCATTGTTCAGAACCCTGACAAACGGTGTGTCCGACTGCCGGCATTCGTCTTTTTCATTTATCCGACTAATTATTCCCGCAATTAACTCGCAGCGGTAATCGCCGCGCCAGCATCGGGCACATTGTATCAACATTAATTGCTCGTTAAGATGCATCTGATCGTTTGCGTTTATCCGCGAGTTTGCAACGTTTATGACCAAAAAACTACCCTGTTAACAGGTCGACTCTATCGTGCGGTAGACAACCGGCCGGTTACTCTTAAACTTTTATGGGCCCTAACATTCTGTTATTCAGTAACAAACGGCTGAAATCGCTGGACGTTAAAGAAGTTCATAAACCATAGCCCTAAGGAGCCAAGTGCGAGGAATAAAAATCTAGCCCAGTGGCTCCTGATGGCCCGGCTAAGGATTTAACGCGTTTATGACACAAAAGTGCACAGCTGAAACTCGAAACTGATTTTAACGGTTAACGGACGACGAACGTGGTCGTGTCGTGACCACGATTATAATAAAAGTGACTCTTTCTTTCGATCGACAGACCTTTTGTTTATTTCGTGACAGAGTAAGAAACTTATTTGTCAATCGACGGATGAAAATATTTACAATATACCGTACACCGAAGACGCTATTTCTGGGTCGTCCTCGTGGAACTTTCTATTCTCCGTTGGAAATATCTAACAAACTCATCTTCCAAAATCTCTAGATGTCATTCGAATTCCCCAGCTCCTCTCTAGGAAAGTTTCATTAGCAGCAGGTGCTCATTAACCGCCATCGAAGCCTCGTAACACCGCGATAGCGTTCGATTATTCCGCGGCTAGCCTCGCTATCGACTCCTCTAACGACTTCACTGTAATTTGTAAACGAATAACGAGCTGGTAGACTATCTGACGATCCTTGCGACCCGAATTGAGAAGTTGGACCACCTGGTAGTGGATGCAAATAAGTCGCGTCGATTTAAAATGATGAAATTTTGCATCGAGAGTTGATATGAAGAGCGATTTACTTATTCAGTCTATTAAACAATAAATAACTCAGTGGAGAGAATTGTAAAACACATTCGAATTTAACCCTTTGCAATCGAAGCTATTTTAACTGGAAATCTGTAATATATTTTACGACTTACAGTATTTCTATTTTTTATAATTTTGATACATGGATAACTGCATTATTCATAGTATTTTAGACATAAAGAAGCTTAATACACCCTATTCTATTTTTGCATGGTTTTAATTTAACACGGTCTAGGAAAATAAATTCAATTCCCTTTTAACACGATTTCATTTGATTTAGCACGGTTAAATAATTACTTGATCTACAGTACATATGCACATGCAATCCTCTTGTTAACCAATATTAGAACGTCAATCCAAAAAGTTTGACGACAGCGAATAGAGTTATGTTGTTTTCGTCACTACCACTGTTTTCAATTTTTAATTCGCATATGATAGTTTTACTTTAAGAATTGAATTGCCTTTCGTTTCCATCCTATTTTTTACAAGTTTTAACAATATAGAACTAATTTCCCAGTTCTATGCGTATGTACTTACTACACCATGCCTTTTTCACACGGCTTTTTTCTGGAACGCATCCACCATGTACTACGAGATTTATTTTCAAGCATGGTATAACAATTTCCGGTGGCGCCTCGGAGTCGCCGTTCGAGTGCAAAGGGTTAATTTACTAATGCAACGACACAATGCATCCAGCGAATGATGTCCATTCTTCGGAGATGACAAGTGCGAACTCCAGACAATAGGTAGTTACTTCCCGAGGATGACAAAGTCATCCCGCGGATATTGATCATCCTCGAGGGCGACAGAGCGTTTCCAAAGTCAGAATCTCGCGGAGTCGCTGGGAGACCATTCCGTATTCGATCCCCGTCTTCCGGTGCACTTTCGATTTTCCCAATTACGTTGAACGCAGCACGCGTTGCAACCCTAAGCGGCCAGCCATCTTGTGCTCGGCTGCAAGATGAAGACCGATCTCTGCGTTTCGCGCACGCACGCGGTTCTCATGCGATCGTTTCCCGAATGAATATTTCAGCTCACGGAGGCATACTATCCACGGAGGGAACACCGGTGGAACAAATTACCAGCAACGCGTTCCGCGTCCAACAACGATCCGCGCTGTTTAACATTCTCCACGGACTCGTGTTAACACGGCTAAACAACTCGCGGGTGTTATCTCGGCTGCTCGAACTGCTATTTATGGATCGGATAGCCGCTGCCAGGAGTATTGCACCCATAAACCACTGGGCAGGCTATCTCGCTGACAGAATATAAGTAATAAGGGAACGTTAATTAGCGATCCTTCTCGTTCTCAGCGATAAAGATCGCAGGAGGCTGCGATCGAATGCAACAATGAAAGGTTTCCCTCACGTGTTCGCTGGTCTGCCGTGCCGCTATTTCTATCTCTTTCCCTGATGAATAATCCATTTAGGATTTTATGGGTTCGCCGTTTGCGTGCGCCGAGCGAATCTGAACCGCGGGTCGCCGGAGGCGGGAATTTACGCGTCAATTAAACCCGCGGTATCTGATTTTTGAACGAGCCGCGAGTTTCGCGCCGGGGGATCGCGTTACCGACTCCTTCGCTCCATGCTTCATCGATTATCAAAATGGAAAATCGGGAAAAACCTAATGAGAAACTGGAGAAACGTGTCTCCGCTTTTCCCCCGGGTCTACGTTTCGTCGTTTTTACGCGCAGTTCGCGACGAAAAATATATGCGAAGTACGGAAGCTTAACTGGATCTGGAAATTCAGGCCGTTTCTTACACAAGTTTATGCTTGCTCTAAATAAGTTGCTCCTTCTACGAGCGCAGTTTGTGTAAAAAGCATGAGAAATTGCGGAAGCTTAATCACTGTGACGTCGTGCAACGATAATATATTGACTGCGCTTGTCGAGATGCTGTTCCTTTAATATTTCTAATAAGTAACGGCCTTAGTTCATAACTTACGTTCCGTTTTGACTTTTCTGATTCCAGGGTGTTACCAAATTTTTTGTAGTTTCTTTCTGGAACTTCACCAAAGCACCATAGATTCCCTCTTATTTAGTTTTTTCTTCTCCGGTTTAAATAATAAGAGAGTTACAAGAGAGTATTTTGTGTTCAGGAGAACAACAATTTCCATTTTCCGGCGAAATTTGCTCCGAGAAGTATCGCCAGTGATCAAAAGACGCCTCTGAGATGGACTTTTAAAAGCCAATTTGCGCGGAATGTTTTAAAAGAAATTCCCGTCGAATTTTTATTTGCTATTCCGTCGGCTCTTGGATTATATTTTGAAGAGGATAGTATTAGAGCAATCGCAGCGAAGGTCCGAGGTATCGAGGGAAGCCGAGGAACACTGAAGACCGCAATAAAGAAGGTCGGAACTAATAACGGGTTGAATTAGGGTTGAGCTATGCCGGGTATTCCGTGCTAAAGGAATTCTTTTCACCGCGTGGGTCGCACAGGGCTTCTTTTTAACAGGAGATTGCCCCGACCCGCGTCGTCCCTTTGACTGAGCCAGGCTACGAGCAAAATATGAGGATAATTTTTTTTGTTTGCCTCCCGAGGTCCGCCAATAATGTTTCAACCCCTTTGGAACCGAAGAAAGGCGACTGCAATTTCCGGGAACAAGCCATTTTTATTACACGCTGTCCGCGGCACAATGAAACAATGTTCAGCTGCGAACTCTTTCAGCTGTCGGGACAAACAACGCTGTTTGCGCGATCAGGGAATTATCGAAAATGTACAAAGCGCACTTGTTTTTCGTTCTTATCCCCGTCTCTGATTCACTGGCTCGCAGATAACTAAAAAGGCTCGAGAAATCCGGCGTTATCGAACGAAAATAGCATCAACTGCCGATAAGCTACGAGCACTCCGGTCCCAAGAATTTCCCCCGACGCGTTTCCCTCTACACCATAAATCGATCGCTCGACGCACCCATAGATCACCGGCCGCTCGGCCAGCTCGGATTTCAAGAATCGCACTCGAAGGGTAACGATCCGAGCTAGCTCGTTCCTCAAAACCCGAAGACGTTCGTAACGTAATCACGTCTGCTCGACGGAGAGCTTACGCGCCACTTTAATCCCAAGAGAAATGTCCGTCGGCGAACGCACGCGTCTCGTAAACGTTTCGAAAGTATTCCTCGCTTCTTTATCTCGATTCTGACCGCCGTTATGCAACAAAGTATGGAACAACGGCGGCGAAATGAAGGATCACAGCTCTTCATAAATGTCTGTTATTTAGAAGCTGCCAGATACGAGTAAGAAATGAGTTGTTCCGCGCTATTTTTGATTTTATGGAGGTACAGCTTTGTTAAATGTTGCATTCCGTAGGCGAGAAGAATAGAAAATAACTTATAGACCGTGGGATTTTATGGCTAGCTAGTTGCAGAATTGTTATACCCAGTGTTGTGAAACTATCGTATAATTCTTGATAGTTAATTAATGTTAAAGACTACAATCTAATGATTGGGTGCTTAAAGGAAAGTCGAACGGCGTTCGCGAAATTAAAAATTTTACATAGAACCTTTCAAACCCTTGAACACTTTAGAGTTAACAAAATCGGCAAACATCTCTGTATAGGACCATCCTATCAGAAAATGTTACCATTTCTTTATAGCAAGTGCACTCGTTAGACAAAGTTAACTGTTTAAAAAGAATGTAAACTTTGATATTGTTCTCGAAATTGTAAATCAAACATATAAAATATAATTACAGTAGCTTACACACTTTTGATAGAAATTGTTAGTCAACTAGTCAAGAGGTACTAGATTAACAAATCTTAATTATAAAATTGCAAATGATTGTTCATAGTTTCGAAACACCAATTGTTACTAAATATTCAGTATTCTTCGTCGTTTCGGAAGAAAATTTTGCAAATTTCGGAGCGCATCTCGCAAAGGCGATGAACAAAAGAGTGCAAGATTGATAAACCGTGCACTCTGGTCTAGAATCAAAGCTAAGTGCCTTAGCAGAGAGCATAGTTACACAGTGAAAGCAGTCCTATTTCGGGCGGTTTATAAATATCGGTAGATTCGGCAGAGAAAGATACAGAAAGAGGGGAGAGGAGCGAAAAATCGGACGTGGCGTTACGAGAGAGTGCTATGGACCGGTTGGAAATCGGGCCGAGGAGGAACGAAAGGGACGCCATGGCGGACGCCATGGTTCTTCTCTAGAGAAAACGTGATTCGGCACCCGGCTGGACCATTCGGCTTCCAACACCGTACTGATTTGTGCCGCCATCTAGCAGCAAGTAGGCCAACCTCTTAGCCGAGGCTCTGTCACACGAGGCGGCGCTTCCGCACATGGCGAATCCAACCCCCGATCGATCGAAACATCCCAAGGGGAACCCCCGCGCGCTGGCTACCCCCTCGGACCGAGTGTCCCTTCGACCCTTTCGTCGCGATGTATCGTGGGAATTTTCCCGGAATTGTCAGACGATATTTATGCCAGCACGAATTCTCCATGACGAAATTGCAACCCCTGGAAGCTCCAAATAATTTTGTTGTTTCATCTATTCTTGGCCGAATTCATCAATGCATTGCGAAACAAAGAACAAAATTATAAAGCTCTGTTTTGTGCATTTTTCTTTATTTTTTGATATCAGATTTTTCTGTTTATAGTCATTGTGTTGGAGACTCATTGGAACTATGTTTCCGTATTTCAGTTTATGGAAAGGTCGAGAGAAATTTGCATTACTTATGGGTACATATGTTTTTATGTAAATCGACGGAAGGGATGTAAAAGAATTTTTATTGGCGCGAGGGTTGAAGAGCGCGTTTCCAGTGAAAAAAAAATTAAGAATAAATAAATTAGAGACACGTCCATTCAGAGATTCATGAAAATAATTATCTTTTCTTTGAGTTATAAATGCAAGGAAGAATTTTCTTTTAAATTTATTTTGTCACAGGGGTTGAAAATTCCATCAAGCTTGAAGCAAATTAAAATTTGTAATAAGGATACTCAAATTCCTGTAATTAGTACAAATATTTATGTCTTTTTAATCTAGAATTAAGGGAGAGAGAGAGGACTTCTTTTTAAATTCGGGATGGTAGAAAGTTTGTAAAGCCACCGTTCGTTCCGCAAACGTTTCACTTTAGGTTCGGTCAATCTTGCCCCATAAATGCATAAAATCCGCAACGCGTCGATTACAGAGACGGAAGGGTCGATGGAATTTTTCGAGGAAATTGACGGTCCCTATTTTTCTTCCACGGACGTGCCCGGAAGCGGGTAATACACCGGCGAATGAAGATTAGAAGCGAGTTCGCCGAAAGGAGTTGCAGGCGAGAACTACTTCCGTAGTTCCGAGTTCCGCGATGTTGAAGGTGTGCGTCGAGGTATGAGTCCTCGAAGATCGACGAAATTTTTCCCCGGAAATTGGACTCTCCTCTTTCCCGGATGAACGTGCCCGGAAGCTGATAATATTCAGCTCGAATGAAGATTAGAAGGAAGCTTGGAGAAAGCTCACAGATCACAAGAGAGCTCTGCAGAGAGGAAGAGAGGGAGACAGAGAGAGAGAGGGAGGGAGAGAGAGAGGAGAGCTGCGGCAAGAAATTGCAGGTCTTCAGTTTTAGTGGATTTTAAACTTCCGTTTAATTTTGTTGTGTTTAAACGTGTTGCGTTTAAACGCGTTGCTCGCACTTCTGCTCCGAAACGAAGCTTACGTTTAATTCGGGCATTCTAACGAGCCTCCGTATTGTCGACGCTCGTCGCGCCGTTGTAAACCGCCTAATAGAGGATAAATTATGCACGCGGCGCAATGGATAGTTGGTGCAATGAATATTTCAATACGCAATGTCTCCGGTTCGTATCAACTGCGTCCTCTCTTGGGAAAGGAACATCGCGCGGAATTGCGTAAACGTGACTCGGGCCAAGTACTACTTCATATTGTACGAACTATATCTCTCTGAAAATTCGGGACCTGGCGGCTGGTCAAGACAGCGGAAGGCAAGACCAAAAACTGCTGCGAAATTCAACGTCCAAATATACTCGTCGCTGACGAACTTTCTTTGATGTAAGTCATTTTCATAAGACTCAAGCTTTAGTAGCCTCCTTAAATACTACTGTCTAGAATTCTAGATCAATTCTAGTTTAGATTCATTCGAGAAGAATGCGATTTGTTCGCTTTCCCCACTCTTATGATTTTTATTAGTACAGCTGCTTCAATGAATCGCGAATCATTAAACGTAAAGACAGAGGTTTTAGACGGATGCTTCACCAGTTTTCATTCTTCATGTGTACGGGAAGGGGGTGCGTTCTCAGCAGAAGGATCAAAAAGTGCTTAATTGTTTGATTTACAAAAGCAAGTTCTAAAAATGGCAAGACTCTGCGTTAAATATCGGATGGGTCTCTTGAAATTACTGTCGCTTGACCAATTGGTCTGACTGTGCCTTTGGTTTGTAATCGAGCATAATTAACTTTATATTTATGGAATAAGTCATACTATATCTTTTTATTGTCTTAATTTGTTTAATGTTTAATAAGTAAATTTAATATGTCTTATTTGATAAGTATAAAATTAATTATGCCCGAAAACGAACCAAAAGCCAGAATTGGTTACCCTACAGTAATCAGCTGCACGAGCTATCATGAGCCGTGATAACTAGTATAAATACAAAGGTTGTCAAAATGGAACCCGAACGAAATTATTTTAACAATTTAAAATCGGAGTAAATTAGAGTGACGAGAAATGATTGTTAATTTAAATCGTCGGAATTTTCGAGTGAAAAATCAGCCGGCAAATCGAGGGAAAAGAGGATTCGGCTGGTGCGGCAGGTCCGAGTGTCTGGGAGCGAGTCCCAGGAGGAGGATTCCGCGTCGGGTAACATGGACACGAGGGATCGATACTGGCTGCCTCCCCGACACCTCCATCCCCGAAGCTGGGCCATCCTAGGGGTCGGGCAGGGGTTGTCGGGGCGCGACCGACCGGTCTCGACTGGTTGACCCGTCTCGCTGCGTCTCAACCCACTTCACCCCGGTCCCATCACCCCCACGTTGAGCAGAACCCCGGCACCCCCCTGGTTTCGTCTCCGGCACCCTGGCCAGCTTCCCTGAAAACTAACTAGAGAGTCCGTCCAAAGATGGCGCCACGTGCACCGACCGGCCGAGAAGTTTTCTCGCCGACTGATCAATAAGCAGCCCTTCGGCCCGAGGGTTGGTTGGGTGTCGAAGACGCAGGACCAGGGTGGTTTTTAGGACCGGCGAAATTCCCTTTTCTAATTGTCCGCGGCTCAATGCTTTGGAAAGCAGCCGCTCTTCCAGGGGACGAGGCGCCCGGTGAATTTTGAACTTGTTCGCTCGACGGTGTTCTCTCTAAGCTTGACAATTTAATCAGGCTCTTGCTTGGCTCCGCTGTGCTCTTCGAGTTTCGTGGCGGGGATTAGACCGCAGGTTTAGGAGAAATATTCGCTTCGGTTGACGCGGAGACAATCTGTGATTACATCGGGCTCGTTCGCCGAGATTGTGGACACGAGGGACAGTTGAACTTCTTCGGCGAGCAACTTCGGAGAAGTGGAAATCGTTTGCTGTACTTCGGCCGGCTCCTGAGAAAATGGGATTGGACGAAGACTCTCTCTCGTACTGGGCTGTTGGGTTACTGCTGGATTAATGGACTTTCAGGCAAACTTTCGTTCCAGAGTAGAATTTTTGCGAAACCCGAGGACGATTGTTCGTGTATCGTTCCAGTGAAATTTGCTGATTTTCGTTTGCTATCCACAATATGGGTGTTGCTATCAATAGAAACAATTCTGTTGTTCCTAATCGTAAAGAGTAATTGCAAAGCTTCTGTACGATTTCGGCAAGTCTGGAGAACAGTGGTAGTAATTTTAATCTCAATTTTATTTGAATTTGTTTTAGAATGATATCGAAACGAACGATTTTTAAAAACCTCAACTGCGGTAGAAGCTTTTGGAATGGTAAAATTCAGACATCAAAATTACTACTTCAGCTACTAGCAATAAATTATTAGGATTAAAAGCATACGATCCTGAAGAGACGTATTAAAGAGTATTAAAATCTAACTAATCAACATCGCGGAGAAAATAATATGCACTTCGCTGACTTTTTGTCTTTGTTAACCCTTAACTGGTTATTTAACGTATATTAAATATTATTGCTTATTACATCTACTATCAGTGGATTTAGAAGTTAATACTAAGCTGCGTATTTTATACATCTACGGTAAAATTGAATAGTTGCAATTTTAAATAGGAATATTTATAAATAGCTATTTAGTTTCTATTATTTGAAATTGATGAAGACAATTTATATTTAGCATAAAAATCCGCAGTCTAGCTTTGATTTCGAGTATCTATCCCTCTCCTTGTCGTCGCAACACATGTTATATTTAATTTCCACGTAAAAATTCATATCATATTCATTTCATAAGCAATATATTTCACTGAGAACCTGGCAAACTCCTTGTCGGTGTGGTTGTTGCAAATTCGGACGGCCGCAGTCAAGGGTTAATTACCATCCACGACAAATGGACAATAAAATAAGGCTTAGTTGTCGAACAAAATCCTTAATTTCCCCCTCAATGTTTTGTACAGATTGGCGATTGCGCGGCGACTTTTCAGGATCGCGGATTCTGTCGTTATCCCCGATCGATTTTATAAATCGCCTCAATAAAATCACCGGCATCGAAAAATCTTAATCGCGAGCCTCGCATAAATACTTATAAGCCTTGGCAGCCGGCGATGGAGCTGACTTGAAGAGTTCGTTAGGTTCGGAACTGCTTGGCCGCGTTATGAACAAGTCTTTTTATGAACTACCCGCTTGACGACCGATCCGTCCGATAAAGCTTCGCGATCAACGGGGTGGGACACGGGGAGAAGACTTTATAATATAAGGTGCACGCTGATATGCACATGGCGCCGCGAGCTATGTCGACGAGGGCCCTCTGTTAACTTGAGAAACGGAACAAGAAGAACAAGGGGACGGTCTCAAGATGGCGGATAATGGGGGGCTGCGGCGATCCGCCGCCGTTTGTCCGGCCTCCGCGCCCCAAGGGACCGTCGCCGCGACGGTTAACCGGTTAATCCATTCGAACCAGTTGCCGCGATACCGGTGAACCCGGTTCAATTACGATTCTTCCGACCATCGAACGGGAATATATGGTATCGAGCTGCAGAACCTGTTGTCTTCATTTTTTCGCAACTTATGGCACGGCTGCTGCCTGCCTTCTGCTCGATATTATCGAGCCACTAATGCGCCGACCATTTTCTCAGAGGGCCACGGAATTTTAATTGAACGGAGGCGAACTTGAGGGAAACGGCCCAGCGGGCACTGTTTCAGAGAATCGCGGAGTTTGGGTTGGACCTGGGTTAATTGTGAGGGAACAGGATTGATTGCGATCGGTCGACTGACTTTAACAATAGGTTTACAGAATGCGTCGAAATGACGGGAGATTAATTCTTTCACTTACGATTATTCAAACTGTAAAGATATGTTTATGAATTATTTATTAAATATATGTGTCACTTGCGACAAATTTTGCAATAACACTCGTTAGATATCAGATTGAATGTCTTATTGTTACTTTTATAAAGTAGTATAGAATAGTTGTTTTTAGTGCTCCGTAAATCTAGTGTCAAAATTGATCGATTTAGTGGTACATGACTGCAATAAATTTCTTTAGAGACAGAAAATGGTTTAATCCTCAAGAGCCACCGCTGTTTAGGCTTACGTAAGTGGTTTCGCTGGGTAGATTCTACCGCATTCGAAATCTGCAAACATCTGTGAAGGCTTTATATTTAGAAACAATTGTTTCGCTAGAATTTTATCTTCGCGATTCAGGAATCATCTGCAAAAGATTGACTTGCCAGTTATAAGTCTAACAAGAACGCTGCAAAATTTTAGAAACGGATATTTAAATAAACACGAGCATCCACCTTCATAAAATCGTCAGAAGCGTTTGCTCTCACGGTGCGTCGAGTCAAGTCCAAGTTAATGTAACATCAACCGTATCAAATCTGTTGATACCAGAAGCCACTTTACGGAATAGAAGATGTCCCCCTATCCAGCCATAGGGGTTAATAAAACGAACGAACAGTGACAAGCTAATTATACTTGGCAAGTAGGTAACGCGGATCTGGACGAGCCAGCGAAATAATTGAAACGTCAGTTGTGCCGGTGCACAATTACCGTAACTTTGAAAACCCTGCGGACCAATGACGGAGCAGCGCAGTCATTCCGCGAAGAAAAAATTTGATTAAGAAAACGCAGCCTGCCGATTTGCATAGAAATATGCATCGACGCATACCGAATAATAAATTGAGTGTTCACCGCTGACGCGAAGAAAGGGGTAGACCACCGGAGCACCTACTAACAGCGCGGCCGAGAAATTAAATCGTAGATTGAACCCAGTTGTAATTTATCGCTTTAAGAATGCCAGATGAATAATCCGGAGGATTCTGAGAACGGACCGCGTAAGTGGACCCCGCTGATCCGCGATTAAAGGGAACGCCGTTGTCCGATCGACGGAGGATCGGCGTTCACGGCAGCCAGCACGCATAATTCCGGTAATAGGCGTAATAAGAAAAGAGTGTAAGCTCGTCGCGCTCGCCGAAGAGACGAAGAAACCCGTGATCGACGGGTCGGGCCGAGGGGGCGGGGTGGAGATGGCTGGGAAGAGAGCTGCTCGACGACAAGGTAGGGGGTTGAGTTCTGCTGTTGCGAGAGTTTCATTGGTCGGAGATAGCAGAAGGTTGCCGGAGTCAACTGAAATGCTGATTTTCTCCATCTTTTCCGCGCAGTTCCCTCGACGATACTATAAAATACTCCAACAGGATAAACTCGATGGGAAATTCGGATTAACCCGCATCGGGGAGGTTGCAACGCCGAATCATCTTTATTCGACATAGATAGCTGACTCGCTGTCAGTTTATTTCCATTTCCATGCCGGTCGCGCGAGATATCCTCCCCTTTCGAAAACTTATTTCCTCGGGATGCGACCTGCTCCCCACGATATTCACTCGGAGCAATAAAATCCGCATTATTTTCGGAACAGTTTCGCATTATTTTCGAATTGTTAGGCTACTCCGTTCGGATCGTTTTAGTCCACTTTATTACACGATTACGTGTAAACGTTTGTCTCTCGGCTTACGCCACGCTGTCGTTTATGCCGTGGTAAGAAGGTGACATAGGACAGTCGAGTTTACGCGATTATATGCGTCGATGATATTTCTACTTCTGAATCGAGTTCAGCCGGGCCATAAATTCAGCCCGATATCGAAAGGTCGACGAACGACCGTTTAATTATAAAAGCTGACGGAGCCGCGAATAAATTACAGAAGAGGAAGCAAGATCCAGCGCTCCGACGTCCCGATCGAAAATACGACATTGCGCGAGTTGTCCTTTAAATCGAGGGATTTGTATTCGCACGAGAATTCGGTGAATGCGTTTCGCCGAGTCCCACGGGCATTCGAATGCTCGCAGGCCAGGCTGCGCAGATTCTGGTCCAGTAAAGCCGAACCAGTAATTGCGTCGATGGACGACGTTCGCGCAAAACTTCGTCGCCGCGGAGCCTCCTAATGAGGGAAAAAGGAGCCTGGAGAACCGACCAATAAATTCCAGTCGACCGTCGGAGAAAGCCATCGCCGTGAATTCAGCCGAGGGAAGACAGTGCACGAAGAGAAGCATTTAGAAAAGAATCCTCTCGCGAAGATAGCGGACAATCTCGTCGATAGGCGACACCTCCGATCGACGGTCTTCGCGCAAAATAGTGTACGGTTTACTCCCGTATTTGACCTACTCTCCGATCAAATATCTAAATATTCAAATAACCAAATATCCGCTCGGCAAACGTCGGCTCCGGTGACCCAGTTGCAGGGGTCGTGGACGCCTCTAATTTCAATAGAGGACGCGATCGTGGAAGGTATGGACACGGAAAACTGCGAGAAAGCTGCTGCAAGTGACGGAGAACCGGCTGCGGCAGATTGGACGGCGATAAGTGAAGGCTGCCAGGGGCGAAGCACGATTTCATTGGCCCCCAGGTGTTCTTCCATTCAATTTCGTCCTTTTCGCAACTGATAGCTTAGTTTTCAACTGTCGGTTTAGGTTAGGCTGCTCTAGGTGGGTCTGTGACCGATTTGTGACCTACATTTTGAGAATTGGGGCAGTCGAAGTACTCTAAATGACGTAGACTCTCTGAATTAGTACTTTAGGAATAAATATTACTAAATTGTCAAGCGCAGAGTCATCTAATTCCTAATATATTGTCCACTTTCTCTTAGGATCTAGTACTCTTACGACAGGTGTTAATATTTTAAGATTGTAAGTAATTGGAGATACGAATCAAAGTCTGCAATTTACCTGAACAATCCAAAGAATCTTCGTCCACAATCACGATACATCATAGATATTTAAAAGGTCGTCTTTTCACAAGATCCTAGAGTGTTAGAACCAGAACACTCAACTTCGAAAGAATACCAAATAAATAACCAGGACACCTATCCATCACAAATTTTTAACAACCTGTAGATTGTGGACTCTAGACTATAGACACTTCCAGAAAGAAGATAAAAGCAAAGGACACTTATCCACAAGAATAATGGCCCACAAGTTCAGAAGATGATTCAGAAAAGTTCACACAAGATTAACGTCTTATCGGACTAATGAATGTCCACGAAAGTAGCTAACTAGATAACTAGCGAAAAGTGGCATAGATTAAGAAAAGGACCTGGCAGGGCTCAAGAATGGCTGCGCTGTGTACGTTCGCGAGACCCAGCCCAGCCAGCGACCCTAATAGATAAGCCCTGGAAGAGCAGCACCGTTCTGTCCCTAGTCAGAGGTGAATCCATTTCTGACCCGCGTCGGTGCGCGCGACCTATACGCCAGAGCCAGGTCCACCGATTTTCCATTTTGTTTACCGTGGTGTCCCCCACCTGGCTCGTCGATCGAATCCCCTGTCCTTCTTCATCCGGGACAGCGTTCGATGCTGCCGCCTTTCTCCGGCGTTTCTCTCTCCTAGCTGAAAAGGAGTGTCTCCGTCCTCGTCGATTGTATCGTTGGCCGGGGCTCGTGGTTGCTCTTCAACCAGCAGCGGAAGCCAAGCTAGACCGTGCTCCCGCTCGGCGATCCTTTTCCCTCCGCTCCCGAGGAACAAGGATAACCCGGCGAGGGTAGCCAATCAGAGCGACGCTGTTCTCCTGGCCGCCGATCAATGCGAAACTCCTCTGTACCGACGTGCACAGGGTGTATCCCGCGGCTTTGTCGGCTGGCTGCGAAACCCAGCCCAACCTCCGGTTCCTGGGCAGCGGAAGCGGCCAGCCAGCCGTGCAATCCCAAATGCATTTCTCCGCCATGCCGCTTTGCATCGGCCACCGGCCCTCCCGTCACGTTCCTCGACCTTTTCCTCCTTGTTGCGCTCTTTTCTTCTGCCCGTTCTCTGTAATCTTCGGCTCGCAGCCATTGAAACGTGTTGGGTCAGTGATAAAATCGGACAGTCGCGTGTCTTCATTACTCGTTGCACATTCGTTCTTTTCATTCGCTGCTTCTTTTACGAAGTCTTCGTTTCTCGGTGCTGATCCAATGGATTTTCAAAGACCTGCTTTTAATTTTCCTCGAAAATTCCGTGGTTGTTCTTGCCGGCAAAGGACGGTTTATTTACTTCGTCGAGTGAGTATAAATTGATTTATATTTAAAACGTAAACGGCTGTAAATATACCGATGATTCAAAGTAGTCCTAAATATTGTATAGATCTCTAACAAATTCGAATAATTCTAAAGAAAATGACGGTGCATTTCGATTGGCTCCTCGATGCAGAAGTCGATATCATTAGCCAGGAGAGTGTTGTAGTATCGACAGCACCGATAACAGGAGATTCGATCCACGTCGCGAACGAGGTTCGGGCGACAGTCATTACGGTTATTAGACTATAGAAAAAAAAGAGGAGTTCACCGACAGCCTGAATAGCATCATTGTGCCAGAGAGCTATCCTTCTCTGTCCACGATATGAATGTACAATCTGATACGACCCTCTGCTAGAGAACTTCTGTGTGTTACTAAATAATGATCTCGTTCTACCGTGCAATTAGGAGATCAACGGCACGAAGTATATACCTATATTATTCAAACGCGGGTTAAAAATTTCCTCCTTCCTGGATAATTATCCTAATTAACTTTTTCAGAAAACCGCTCGCGAGATTATGATCGCTGTGAGAAGCACGAGTACAGTCCCCCCTCCCCCGGCAAGTGAGTCAACGCACAAAATGTTCGAATGGAAGAAGCAGAAATATTTTTTCATACTAATAATTAAATACGGCGCATTTATCATATAATGCATTTTTTGATGCATTATAACTCTTTCGTTCTTGAAATATTTATTAAACAAATCATTGCGTTTTTCTAAACTTATTGTAGTTTAACTCTTTGACTGACATTGTCATATGAATTGAAGAATTATTTATTTAGTTTTCTTTTACGCTGACGTAGGAGTTATATCTTTCGAATTTTATTGTGCTCCGTAAAACGTAACAAAGTTGAAAAAATAGTTGCCACACAGCTTTTCAATTTTTATTTGACTGCATAAAATATAATACTTTAATCCTATGAAATTTTGTGAGGTTTTGGCGCGGCAGTCAGTCTTAAACCACTCCCCAAAAATTATACTGTAACTCGCGCTATTATTCGAACATCTTTGAAAGCAGAATAACTTTTTTCAATGTGGACAAAATGACTTACATTTTTTGTCTACAAAATTTCTTTTTAATATTGCAACTAATTGGAATGAAAAAGAAATAAGAAACTCGCGTTTTTTAAACCTTTTTATTTATTTTTCTACAGTTCGTCATTTTTTCCCTTCAGTGTAGAACAAAATATAAAACGGAATTTGTTGACAGTAAAACTACGCAGCGTATGAACCTAAATCCTCTTTTAAAAAATTCCAAAAGAACGATAATACTCGGCTCTGGAAACAAGGGAGTAACTATTCCGTAAAATGTTTATTTCAACTATACAATAAACATGGCTTGAATGATTAATATTATGAATCAAGCGTGTTCATACGACGTGTAGTTGTATTATCAAAAAAAACTCCACTTTATATTTTATTTTAGGCTAAAGGAAAAAAATGTTAGACTGCACACCGACCAACACCGTCGACCAGGAAAAAAATATTTATTATTTTAGCAAACGTCGATAAAATGTAACGACAAAAATTTTATACACATCTCGAAATATCAAAGAATACGTATGAAAAGTGACGAAAACTCCTGTCAGTGTTTAACGTTACAAAAAAATATTAAAAGATCCTGTTTCTTTTAACGGTTTATTAGAGGCTTTCTCCTTAACGCGAGTCACTTTATGCATATCCACAATAACTTCCAGCAAGTCACAAGTGACTCAAAATGTCTGCCACGTATTTGTTACGCATCGCTTGCCAAAGACGTCCGTCGGGAGAAGACATTTGATTATCGAGCCGGTCCGGCAGACATCGGCTGCCATCAAAAGTAACAATCCCAACGAGCTCGTAACTCCCGTGTAACCGTTCCATCCTCTAAGGATGTCCAGCCTATAACTGGTTCTCCGTAAAAACCGAGGAGCAAAACCGGCGGGGCTCGTGCACGGAGGACAATCGCATCAGTCAATTCGTCATATTCGAAAAATTCCGCAGTCCTCCTCCGTGCCCCCTATCAAACTTTATTCCCGGTAATACGCAGGGGGTGGGGTTCGATGGGGTTCGCGGGGGTGGCGCGGCGGCGTCGTTCAGTATACGTGACCTTTCCCGGCAACTGTGTATCCACCGAAATTGGATATTCGACGGAGCGATCGGGGGTCAGCGCGGGGGTGTGCGGTGGTTCTCTCGACGCATGCGACGGAATGCATGAGAATCGGAGAGCGGCCCCCGGGGCGAATTCAATTCGCCCGGCCAAAACAAGCGCATCCATAACGCCGAAGGTTAAAACAGAGTAACCATTTCAGCTTTCAGTTTAATTAAACCGAGTCCCGGAAGCGGCCAGAGGCCAGGCCGATCTCGAGACTGTTGCCAAATGGAGGTCGGCTGCCATAATTTCACTGGAGAAATTTCCGACCTGGTTCTCGAACTTGACGAACCCTTTTCCTGCTACTTTTATTCGATGGACAAATCCATTCCTGGTCCTCGTTCACGATCGACTGTCGTTTTTACCGTTTCTATTAATCGCATACTTATCAATCATACTTATTGTACCGTTTAAATTGGCCGCACCTCGATCATGGTAATATGTTTCGAGGAATTAATGGCGTTATTCGGCAGGTCGATGTCTGCGACAATCGAAATATAGTAATCCAATTCCTCTCATCCAGAGTTGGACAAAATTTTATTCGGGGGACGGATAGGAGATAAAGAGAGACGAATAAAATTTTATTCGACACTATCGACCAATCGAATAAAAATTTGTCCAGATCAAAATTCATGCGAATAAGATTTTATTCGAATTAGAATCCGTTCCAATAAAATTTTATTCGAGTAAGAATAAGTTTTTATTCGAATTAGAATTCGCTCGAATAAAATTTTATTTGAAGAAGCTTTTATTCGAATAAGGATAACACTTTATAAACAATAATCCTTCACGAAGAATTATTCGAATAAATAGGCACTCTAATTTACGACGAATAATGAATAATCGTTGTTCGAATAAAATATTCTACCAAAAATAATTCCTTCGTATAACTACCCCAGATAAATATTTATCGGAACAATTTGAATATTGTCGAACTCACTAGTGGCAAATGATTTCTTTTTGTTCGATTTCATTTAATTAATAATACCCAAAAAGGTAGAAGAGCGCATCTACCATGTCTTGTAAAATGTATTCAACAAAATGGTACAAAAATGCAGATTATTTTCTATTCTTGAAGGAAAAATTCTCCTAATATTTCCCAGCAATGCCTATCTCGAGTCAAAGCTGATCTTCGCGCCTCAAGGCGTTTCCAAAGAGCGAATTTTTCAGCGATACTCTACCCAGATACGGTATAGCGATCTACATAGAAACCAGCCATTTACCAGCCGTCTCCCACTTCGAAGCTTCTTGACCTATCTGCCAGCAAGAGATAGCCTGCTTTCTTCCTCTCGATTGTTCCCGGATGAGAAGCCAGGGAGCTGAAAGGAGCCGAACGCCTCTCCGTGCCGCCGCTGATAATCAACCCCATTAATTCCCGGGATCAATGGCACGCCTCATCTTTCCATCCAGCCACCCCCGTCGGCCGTATTCTTGCGTAACTTTTTCATCCTCCGAGAACTCGGGCTCATTTGCATCCGTAGCTTTCGGAAATTGGACCATCTTGCAGCGTCGTCTGAGATCCTTGAATCTTGGCTCTCATTCACGGTGATGGGCCCTCCTATTAACTCCAGCGCGATGTTACACGCTCCTCTCCTCGTCTTTTTTTTTTAATAGAGCTGCCGGAAACTCTTCCAAGGACGAGCTCCTCCGGCCTGGAAGCGTTTCAGTCAGTGTCGGGACTGATTTTCGCAGCGGTCCAACCTGTCAGCTGTTCACCGCGACGTTTATAATATAATTGGTCATGTTCAAGTAATTATTATACAATCGACCTTGTAGAAATATGTTGGTGCTGCTCAAATTTCGGATCCCTGGCGACGATGCATTAGACGAGACCTCAATCTTGCAAAGAAAATTTCGTATTCACCTGGCGGTTTTACAGTTCCTATGAATTATTGGTGCACTGCGGATGTTCTTGCTGGAATATACCCTCAGATTTGTTCGCGGAAACTAATACAACCCTTGGACTAGATATCTTCAATTTGTTTTAAGAATTAAAGAGTTAAATCTAGTTAATTTTGCTATTACTTGGAATAACGAAACAGGAAAGAACGAGGGTCTTTTAACTTTCTCATCTGAATCTGAAACGAAAATTTACAAACTCTGTTTTGTAGACCTTGGGAACATGAGAAACCTTTTGAAACCTTTTTTTGATCATTCAGTCAGATTAAAAAAACATACTTGAGTCATACGGTAAATTGGTTCGTTCAACATTAAAAAAAATTCTAGTCATTTAGTGCAGTCTTAACAAGTACTGTATTTTAGAGCAGTACCCCTATCAAGCTTTTTATTAAAAATAAAATGAAGACGTTTAGACCAACTTCCTAAATGTACGAATATTTAAAAGCATTTTTTCTAAAAGTACAAAACGTCTCAAAAACAACGGGAAGAAGTTGAACGAGCGGAAACTGGTCTGCGAGCTCGACAAAGGGAGCCAATCAAGAGATGCCAATTCCCGAAAGCATTCACTCCGCATAAAGGAGAGTCATGTGCCCCTCGAATGGAGAACTGCCAAAATCTCTTTATGTAACATCTCTGCGTAGAAACAGCTCGAAAAAATGAGAGAACTTCCCAGGAGACGGGATATTCGCGAACTTTGTGGAAATTCCAGGATCGGCGAATGTAATTTTGAAATTGAAGGAAAGCTCGAGAGATTGCCAGGTCGTGCCGGCGCTGTTCGCAAGATGGAATCCAGGGGACCGTGTCAACAACGGAATTTCTCGATGAAAGTTCCCGACGGTGGCGTTCGGTAAAAATCGCTTGCCAGCCGAGGGTGGCAACGAGGGAAAGGGAAACAATGGGGCGGAAGGCTTTCGTTAGAATAAACGGGAACCGCTGGTTGGCCCCCCAAACTTCTGGTTGCTTCTTAGTCGCGGCTGAATGTTTCTTTGTTATATGTTCCCGGCGCTATCGCCGTGCCCGTGCCGCCGTCCCGCTTTATGCTTATCCAGTCAGACAGCAGTTCGGGCACAAGTCGCCGGATTACTTTGGCAATCATATCAGAAACTTCAGCGAGAAGTGCCGACTGCGGTTCGCCGAAATAGAGAACCGTTCCCGGGAGAACCTTGAATTATCCCGCGGAAAATTTTCGAGTTTCGTGCAGAACTTGGCGATTTTATACCTTGGAATATATGTTTGGTCAGTAAAAAGAATTTTCTACCGGAGTAAGATTTCTGTAAAATACAGAGAAGTTCAGTCGAGAGCACAAAAAAGGTTGTCTGCAAATTTCGGTAATTTTCTAGTTGGGAGAAATTGAATTATTCGATCGAAGTGGTGCACGAAATCTAGAAAAGTTCGTTGCCTTTGAACGATTTTGTCAGACGCTTTTTGTCATAATGTACGAGGTATGCCAAGAAAATTTGCGTAAGTAGATCGACGGAATCATTAATGTTAATTTCAAGGAACATTGACTCACCCATCGGACGCTGAGCCGCCGACCTTGCTTTCTCCATGGCGACGACAGTAGTTTCCACATCTGAAACAATACGAATCGAAGGAATAATTAGACGATTATTTACACAACGTCTCGTTTTAACTTCATCAAAGATTTTAGTACACGGATTTACATTTTGCTAAATATTTAGGAGCTTCGAACTCCAATTTCTGCAATTTTAATCGATCGTGATTTTTATTTATAAAGTCTCCTGTGACAATGTCGATCAATTTACATCTGACACTGGTAGCCTGAAAGCCGTTTACAGAAAGTGTCAGACAATGCCAGTACTCGTCTAAAGTATCCACAAAATGGCGTTGGTCTTTACAGGAACTCGTTGATATTTATTAATACAAGAATAATTCAAAACTGTAATCTAAATATCTTCTTCAATGAAGATCCTTTTTAATCGAGTCAACACAACAATCTCTTTATCTTGGTAATAAATAAATCAAACATATCTACAATATACATAAAGCGTGATTGCATTTTTTAAATAGTTTCAGACTCTGATAAAAAAAGTTGAAAGAAACATTTTAATTTTTCTAATAAACTAACCATTATCTAGTAAACTAATCCCTTGAACATCCCAAAAAATCTTATATCTCTTAGCTCAATTACAAAAAAGTTATTCCGTCTTAAAAGGTGTGCGAATATTTTCCACATCGACTGTACTTTATTATAAAACTTCGACAATGTAATAAAGCCTGCATATTATGCGTTTGCAATATCCGAACAGAGAAATGGTTAAAAATCAGACAACATAGGTGTGAGAAAGTATGAAACGCACCTGATCCCCGACCTTCCGACGAGCAGCGACCGGCGTTTCGCGGATGACGAAACGAGTTCCCGGGCAACGTGTCGAGTACAACAGAACGCGGAAAGCCCGACAGAGAGAAGAAGGTGCGGGTTTTCTAGAAGATTTGACTGGACGCGGGTTTCGGACCTTCGCCGTGCTATCAGAAATCCCCACCCGGCAACAAAGTATTTGCAATCGTGATCACGGATCTCTCGTCGTTCGTGAACCTCGCTTACCGTACCTATTACCTGGAACGAGCGACATTCTTCGGCCACCACTGGGACAAGGTTGTTTTTCGTGAACGCCTGGCACCGTGCGCCAAGTATCTTAAATAGCTCCGGCTTTATACGACATCGGAACGAGCCCATCAAAAACCGACACGCAAATTACATTGTACCGTGATGTAACCACGCGTGCACTTGCGCCGGGAATGCGCCAATTGATCCTGCGACGCGATTACTTAAATTAAGGGACGTTTCCTCTCGAACTTTCCCTTCGCTGAACCCTCGAGCTACTAATCTCTGGATTAGACATTTTTCTGAGAAACCTGGATCTTCCAGAATCGTTTTAGCCAGCAGAAATAAACTTGAAATCATCTATCGCGCACTCAGTGAAGATTCTTCTTGTACCAAAGGCTCACCCGTTAATTAATAAATAAGTAAAATTAGGAAACATATATGTTGCACAATTTTGTTCCAAATATTTGATAATAGAATTTGGACGTTATAGAATATCGTTTTCTTTATTAGAAATTGATATCTTACTTAAAAGTGTATTGAGTTAATTGTTAATTTCACTTTTTCGAAGAAAAGCCACCCTTTTAAATTATTTAATCCTTTTAAGTGGACAAAGGCTGAGCAGAAGCTACAGTGATCTGATTTCACAGCTTATTAAAACAGAATGAAGATTCATGTTTCATCTATTTCGTATCAACATTACTAAAAATGTAGGAAAAATTGTATGATAAGAATTTGTTCATTTCTGATTTGTCTTTCTCTTCTTGCAGAATATTTCCAAAACATCCTCGCTAATTAATCGACTGGAGATCGATCCAGAAGAGCAATGGATAACGTTGGATTAAACAACGGCAAGAATTTCTTGGATCTCGGAGCGAAGAGCAGAGGAGAATGCAAAGGATCGATCAATGGATACGATCCACCTTGATATGGCAGGTGAGCGAGCCGCGCATGCGTTCGTCACTCGGTCTCAGCATGGCGACTTGGAACAGAGAGAGAGTTTTTCGGTGTGTCTTCTCTATTGGCGAAGCGCGAACGAAAGCGTTCACACCCACCGGTTCAAACTACAGAGCCGAAGCATGAATATTTAGTGCGCGTGCACTGCCGGCGACAAGCCCTTTCGTTAACCTTGGAATCTTGATTCGTTCGAGAACCTCGTTTTTCGGAAACGGTGCTCGGATTCACTCTGCGAGACGTTTAATATGCAAAGAATCGGCCGGCATTGGTAAACAACCGTGCTCGGAAATTATTCGACGGGACCCGCCATTTGTCCTGGCTTTACAGGGTGTATGCAAATCGACGAAATCGCTTTTCGGAACGCTGAAATTCTTGTGGAAATTGAATCTTTGGAATACAATAACTTTATTATATGTATTATAGAAGTAAGATGGCGCGTAGCAATTTTTCCAAAATATCGGAAGACGACCAATGGTAATTTTATAAATAATAAGTCTGCAACGATGTGACGCTGATCGAGCTATCCGGTTACTGCCTCAATTTGAAACAAAATCGCAATGATAATTACTATGCTTGAGAACTTTATGGATCTTCTTTAATTTACAATGAGAATTATCTGCACAATAATATTGTCATTACTGTCGCAACCAGCGTCAAATGTCTAAAAGTTGAACATATTTATACGCGCGTTATGGTCGCAATAAAACCGTCCAATAAATAAGAAGTAATTGCTGTTTTACCGTTTAACTTGGCTATGAACTAGACGCAAGGTAAAGACATAAATATCTTTTACATCTTCATTTTTCTTGCGATTTTAATATCTCTTTTTAATTAATATACTATTTTATACAAGATACTTAATAGCCTGGGATTATGTCGGAATTAGATATAAATATTCCACCTTATATAATTGATAAATTCATTTATATTTGATATTCGTTCAGTTCATAATCCAGCAACTAAAATTAATAAAAGCAATGAGAAAATAGAAGTTGATATTAAAAATAAAATATCTGAGAAGTAATAAAATGGTAAAATTTTAGTGAAAAGAGAAACTTGTCGAAGCTTTCAAAGGAGTATCAAGTATTTGGGTGCAGTGAGCAAGTCCTACGGATACATTGTACATAAGAGCGGAAAAAAATCTTGACCGTGTCGGCTTTTTCACCGCGTCATTACCTTGCATACGAATGGCTACTTGACCCCCCAGTGACGTGAGTGGCTCGCGTTCACTTTCGTTTGTAGAATTCTCAAGAAAAATCCGCTTCGGAGCGTTGTAATCGGTAACGAGGTTTCACGAGCAGTCTGCGCCGTGGCTGTCCGAAACGAATAAAACAAGCTGGCGGAGCGCGTAGGAACCGAACGATAGCGACGGGGTCGCAATCGACGAGTAAAAATCCCGTTTTGTAAAATGCCGGGGTCGATAAGCGGGACATGTCACGCGTATCGCCGTAATTAAATCCGATTGGGGCGGTGGTCCGGCAACAAAGACGGCGCGGAACACGTTAACAAGTCGGTTCGAGGCTTTAATACGTCTCGCACGGTTTCGAGAGCGACGGCGCATTTTAATAAGGCGGCGGGCCTTTCGTCTCAAAAGGGAACGAACGAGAACGGTCGGTGATAAGAGGCCGAGGCGAGGCGAGCTCTGACTCGCGCCATTAATTTTCACACACGGCTAATCGGAACGGTCGATCCGCTCGATCGCCCTCCGATCGTTCCCGCGTTACGATAAAGCCGTTCGACTGTACGCCGACTTCGTAACAGTTCGAGCCCGAATCGATTTCGGACGCTAAAGCCATTACCTGTCGCGCGGGAACGTGAAACGGTCATTTGAGCTATGGCTGCGAATTTCAATTTGTCGGGGATCGGCACCGGCCCAGGTGAAACGATCGATCATCGTTCCAGTCGGCGAAAAGAAAACGATCTTGATAAAAAATGGATTCCGCGATGATATGCGTTTCTACGATCGTTTATCTCCGCGCTAAATGCTGTCGAGTGACGAATCGAACGCATTGTATTCAGCGACTGGGTATCTCGGCCGATGCAAATAGGCGAAATTCGTTCGATTGACGAACAAGTATACAATATTTAGTCACTGTCTATGGATAAAAATGATTAAATTATTCATTCGCGAATAAAATTATTAAATGATTTATTCGTACGAAAAAAGTTATTCGGAATGCAAGTCTTAAAATATTTATCGATACACTGGAGGGATTCTTGGAAGATTTGGAAATAGATTAGAGAAAAGAATGTCCACTGTAAGCATTATTAATGTTGCTACGACAGCATAATTGTCGCTTGCAGATAGCTAATTGTGTCGCGTTCATTGTGCAACACTGCAAGACATTTACGAATAAGAGTTACGCAATTTTTACACCCCATTGTGCAGTGCCTGTTAAGGATTAACGTCAGAGAAGAGCCATCGGTTTTAAATATAATAAATCGAATTTAATTGGTTGATTAAATCGATTTCCGTCGCGCCCCGACACAAAGAGAACGTTTAAACGCAATCAAGTGATCAACGGGTGCAATCAATTGTTACTGGTTAGCAACATTAATCGTCGGCCGTGTAATCGGCGGAAATAAAAAAATTGAGCGTAAGCCTTCGATAACGCGCAATAACGCGCAATAACGCGCAATAACGTGCAACGACTTCCTCGAAGCGCAATTATTGAACGATCGGAGTCGAGGGAAACGACTAGCCCCCGCTTTTATTGCCGCCGCGTGAAACAAAACGAGGCTTCTGTTCCACGATTTACCGGAGAACTAAACTACGGTCGAATCCGAACGGGAAACTGCATATTCCTGTCGCCGTTTAGAAATTAGCGACGGTTTTCTTTGGATTTGTGACGTCGCTAATTCCGCCAAGATATAAACCGCAATGCGAGTATCTGTTTTCAAGAACCGCTTTATTTATAATGAAGATATTTATTGCCTGCTAGTTTAAAATTCATTTATCCTCTCAGACGCGGCAGGTTATAAAATTATTTTATTATTAATGAAAATATTTATTATCTATTAGTTTGAGACCTTTTATCCATATTGTTCTCCAATGGATAAGATACAATATTCCTTCGTTGTGAATCAAAGATTCCAGAAAACTGCGGTACAGAGAACACTAAAAATGTCTGTGTTGCTTCTAAGAATTGCAAGACTGAATTTATTCAAGCATTTTGCAATCTTTATTATAACGCGTGCTTGAGTGAACAAATTTATTCAATCGTTTGCTACGGAAGACTATCATTTCAATCTTAAAATAAAAAATATGGTGAAAGACATTTCGACCAGCACGGTAGTTTTAACGTTAAAAAGGTACAATAGAAGTTACCAGAAATATTCTTTTTATTTTGAATATACCTTAATTCGAATTATACCTTTAATATACCTTGAACCGCGGATTTTAAGCACGTAGTAAATTTAACAACCTATTACAACGACTAAGAATCAAAATAAATTTAACTCCTGTATTTTGCAATCCAAGCGGGAAATTTTTATTTTGCATAAAGATCCCCAGTCTATTTATAATAAATAGTTTCTGCCAGGCGTGGACCGCATTCTCACCCTCGACCCACCCCGCTAATAACGAAACAAGTTGAGGAAGCGTTTCCGAGAAAGCATTCCGGCGATCTCCGCGAGGATCGTAGCCGAGGCACCGAATTTATTCCCGTTCCACGGTTACACCACCGGCGATGGGGGTGGAAAAGGCAGCCTGGTGAGCCAGCTAGAGCATCGGGCTGCGCTATGCACACACACGGTGGGCCGCAGCCGAGCGTATTTAGCTGCGCAGACGTAGCGAAACATAGTACGAGTAACACATATATCGGCAATTCTTTTACCGACCCGTTTCGCTTTATGCACCCCGAGGAAAGTGCATGAGCCGCTTTACTGCTCGAGAAGTTCGCCGACGGAGGCGCGCGGACGGAAACCAACCCTGTCAGAACGGGGTGGTTCGAGGAGGTGGCTGGGAGGCCCTGGAAAACGCGGGAGACCTGTATACTGGGTGAATCTAACAACTTGCCAAAGGATTAGAGACCATTTCGTAGGGTTTATCGAGCTGCATCGCCGAGGATTTTCATTTTTGTTGAAGCGTTTCGGTGCAGTCATTTTGTTGGATTTATTTCTTTTATTGTTGCGAATACATTAAATTGTAGGGCATGATGTTAAGAGAAATAATCCTAGAATTGAGTAGGTAATTTATTTAAAGAATTTGTTGTAATATTTAACGTAATATTATAATATTTAAAATTGAATTTAAAACAGATGATTGAAGACATTTTCTATAAACATCGTGTTTATAAGAAAAGTTGTCTCATTTCTAAGTCATTATAAGTAATTTTTAAGTCATTATACACTGTACGTTGATTCATTAATTCCTCGACAATCGAAATAATTACGCTTCGTTATAGTAAACATGAGAGTATACTCGCATAAATAAATAAATTAAATTAAATGAAGGAACTAGAATCAAACAGGGGACAATATTACAAGAAAGTATTAAAAAAAAACATACTAATTTTTTGGCATTATGCTCCAATTTCTAAAGAGGAAGGTCCAATCGCGCGTTACGATGCACCCCAATCGATCGAACATCTCGCGGAAGGAGCTCCACGAACAAAGCTCGCCGGTTGCAATTTTGCGAAATCTGCACGAGAAGCAAAGTTGCAGCCCTGCGGCGGATTCACCCAGTATATCTAAACAGGAAATTTCCGTGCGCGGCGTGAATCGCGGCTCGGGAAGTGGAAAGCTTGAATGTAAAACAGGGGATGTAAATGCGCTGGGCCGGCCAGAAGGGATGAACTGCGAGCTGCATATTTAAACGCGGATAAAAAGCTCCCTAATCTGGCCGCGTCTTCGCGGAACCTGCAACGCCTCCCAACTCTGGGTAATCCTTTCCCCGGAATTTGTTTACGATTCCGAGCGCCACGCGTCCCTTTCTCGAGGGCGTGCACGCGGCGGCTGAGCCTAGGAAAGTTACGCTTAAGTTTTTAATATCGCGGACTCGGGTTCCGGAGATTTTAATAAGGTGAGAAAACGGGGTCCTCTCGCCCGGCGCCGGCCGAGCCGAGTTTAAGTTCATCCACGAGCGTCGACGACGGCCGAACGACCTGAACTTCGACTTATTAAAAATGTTGCACTGCAACATTGCCCGGCTAATCCTCGGCTGCTGCTGTGAACATGCCTTTCGTTTACTCTTCTTGGAAATCGCTCGAAACGACTTCGATTTTTTTAGAGACGCCTACCAGATCGATTATTTGTAAAGTGGGAGATTAACCCTTTGCACTCAAGTGGTGATTTGTCATTTTTGCTTTATCAAATTAACGCTAAATCTACCGAGTTTCGAAAGTGATTAACGTGTGCTTGTTTATAAGAATGACAAAAATTAATTTATTTAAATTTCTTGTCACTTTCATCGTATAATATTAGCTTGAATAAACGAAATGATTCAATTGTTTCTTAACTAATTAGCTGTTCGTTTTATTAGTACATTGTCTGATCGTTATTGTACTTTTGTATTGTGTAACAAAGGGTTCATGCTGTTAAGCAAATAAACATTATTATTATCATTACTATAAATAATAGTTACAGCATGTAAGTTTGAGGAAGTCGACCACAACTGCGTAATAAATGCATAAAATCTGCAGTTTGTCCGGCGTAATAACTGAGCGCTATTTAAATATATATTCAAGAAACAAAAGAGGCTTCATAGAACAATGTAGTGCAGGGCAGATGGGAAGAAGCGACGGCGAAAACGAGGCGAGATTAAAAAGCCATTACGCGGAAGGTGCAAAACAAAGGCCGGCGGTGATCGGCCAACGCGTCTCAAAATCACGTAACTCCGGCGTCAAACACTTTCATGCAATAAACAGTTTACGAGCCATTTGCGGCCATCAAGTCGAGTCATCAGATACCCATCCACGCGTAAATACCTATGTATACGAACACGGTGCGGTGCGGCGCGGCGAGGCGCGTGGCTCGCGCCGGATCGCTCAATTAACGATTTCCCGGGTATAAAATTTCCCAATAAAATCCGAATGGCGATCTTCCGATCCGGTCCGGTCGAATAAACAGCAGCGGCGTATCAAAATTGGATCGAGACCGCGGAGCAAATTTTCCGTCTCGGTCTCTGCCGATCTCCGGCGCGTTTTACGAGGGCCGGCTGGCTCGGAGCTCGGTTTTTCGGCGTCAGGTCCGGGCCGTGGGTGGGAAGATGGGTTTCCAGTGTTTACAGGCCGGGCCACGATACCCAAGACCCTCGTACCTCGGATACCTCCGACCGAGAAACGCTCCTGGAGAAGATGCATCATCCGGAATTGCGGGCCGCCTGTATCTCTCGCCTGCATCCCGGCCAACGGGCGCGCACTCCTGCACTCCACCTGCGTGCAACCCGCCCTTAAGCCGGTTTCAGGAAGCGAAATGGTCCGCCGGGCAACGGATCGAGGTGGGGAGAGGGATGTCAATGGGCAGAGTGCATAGTCGGCCGAGCTCTGCGAGACGTACCATGGAAAATCGAGCCGGCAGCCATCGTTCCCCCCTGCAACAGGCGCCGCCATCTTTTTTCCCATCGAGCTGTTGCTTCTCTCCGATACTCTCGATCTTGCAGCCGCCTGCCTCGTTCGCCTTTTATTTTTTATCGATGCACACTGTTTACGAGCCACGCGATCTCCGCCGGAGGAGATCTGAATACCTACTACATTGTCAACCGGCGTGACGGGTCTCGTCTATTCCGAGACCAGTTTTAGGGAATCGCGAGCTCTCTGAAAGTTGGTGAATCAATATTGTTCGTTTATCGTTGCCCCTGCGAGCGGTAATCGAGTGGATTGGAATCAGTATAACGTGAATCGGAGTTTAAAAAATTTTCACTCGTGTATTAAAAGTGAAATAAATTATAGGATTACTGTAAATTGGCTTAACTCTAAATTATTATATCTTAATAATAAATTTACGCCACTGTGATTCTAAACCACCCAATTGTTTCCTCGTATAATTGGATCGAATTGTTTTTGAGGGTCGATTATAAATAGCGAATTTATATGCAAAATAAAAATTGTCTGCATCAACTGCATGAAAAACAATACATTGGAGTTTTAAATTGTTTTTTACCATTTTAAATCGCGTCTATCCAATTTTCGTAAATGCTTAAAATCCACCTTGCATAATCAATTCTTACTGAATGTATCTGATGAGTAAAACATTTTGTGCACTACCTCGAAAGCAGAAGGTTCGAGTCTCCCGGATTTTTCTCCAAATTTGTCTGAGAGTAATAAGTTACGGAAAACTGACGGGGAAATCTAATGTTATGGTTAGACTGCATCACCATTTCGACAGCAGTTGGGCCGGCTTTTTTCCCGTCAGGACCTGCTAAAAGAGTCATAAAATGCTTACGTGTCTCTTCAGCGTGGACACGCGGCAAGGATAATAATCCCGACGCCGTTAAGGGGCGCAATTAACCCCTTAATGAACTCCCTAGCGTTGTCTCCGGGACACAGGAGGCGATGCAGTTATCCGAAATGTTTTCACCTGGCGGCGTTGTGGAATAACGATCCCGTGGCGGACCGATTATTACTTCCGCGCGATCCAATTCCCGCATAGTAATTATTCTTATAGTCAGTGGGATCGTTATCTTCCTTGCTCGTGAATATGGATACTTATGCAAAGCGGAAATTGAAAAACGAGAGAACAGCGCGCGCATCGCGGAAGCGAGCGAGTTAAATCGCGACGCATCTTATTTCGCGATTATTTTCGTTGCGTCGCGACAACTATTGCACCTAAAAAGTGATCTATTTGTTAACACCATTTTCCTAGCCGTTTCATGTCCTCGAATTTGCAACCTGGAGTTATAATATTATATATCCGATATTAATCACTGTGTGCGGAATAAAAATTCTTTACCTCGATTGCAGGAAACGGAGAAAGAATAAAAATGTATTGCCTCTATTAATAAATTCAGCGAATTGAAAACAGCCTAACTGTATTTCGAAATTCTTCTATTGCTTCCACTGTTCCGCGTCTCGCCTGCCAATTTTTCTCATAATTTTTCGCATAAAGTGCGCTGTATAAATAAATAGATAAAATAAATAATCGTCGGTCTAATGCAGTCGGGAGAATGTTTCTAAATTGGCAGTAGAACGATCAACAAAGGGAACGGCCGCGAAGACCGATAAAATGGTAAACGGGAATTCGTTTGATAATCGTATGCGTTGCGTGTTCGGGTAGATCGGGAATCACCGTGGCTACTACTCCGAGTCTTTGTTGAACAATCAGCGTGTAATCTCGGTAGAACAGAATTAATGGGTCGCTGTGTGCGCTTCCAAGCGATCCGCAGCTCGGGGCGTGCGCGCCAATTTGCGCGTTTTCGCTTTCGTGTCAGCCGATTAAAAATCTTAATGAAATCCGGGCGCCGCGCGTCAGCAGCGTTCCTTCATTTTTCCTTTCTGCGAGATAGCATCGACACCACAGCTATGCATACGTATATATTACACATCCGCGAATTGCGTGTACATCGCGGCGACTGCGTGCAGATATCGCGCGCATTCGTTTCCACGTTATTTCATGGAGCGGGGAACAATGTAACGGGGATCTACGATCGGCCCGCGCGTTTCTCTCCGCCGTTCGAAAAAGGGCGCGCGGCTCCCGAGTTCATTATCGAACGATTAATTGAGAGGAAGCCGACAATGTTGCTTGTTAAGCCGAGGCCGCTAAGTGGCCCGATATGCGATCTGCAACAAGAATCTGTCGGCGTACGGCAGAGCGGGAACGGAGAACGACGTTAATTCGTCGCCCTGCCGACTAACAGCCTAGAAATCGCGATTATTAATGGTATCTCCGTGGCAATGTACCAGTAACGCGATAAAACCCACCGCGAATTCATTTCTCATAGCGGCGGTTGCGGATGCCAGCGCGAATGCAGATTTTTATGAACCGATTCATGGAAACTGCAATCGGCCAGCTGGCTCTGCTCGGATTCTGCAAACCTTTGCCAGCGTAAATGGTACACTTTGTGCGGCAGATTCCATCCCAGAGGGATGCGCCTTTTGAAAAATCCACTGCTTCATTCATCTGTGTTGGAAGGAGCTTCTTTCTAATACAAACTGTCTGGAAGGATACTGTCAAACTCCTCTCTGACGCGAAATACTTGAAAAGATATCCTCGATTTTCAATATTTGGAATAGAGAATATTTTTTAATTTTAATTATTAGACTGCGAGTCTATATGGAAAATTAAAATGTGTTTCAATTGTAGAATATAGAAGTGAAATATATATTTCTTCTCTTAATAGTTTGAAGATTTTATATTAATACAAAGTAATGTAACAGCGCTGTGTCGTCACTGTGAAAATTTCACTTGCCCTCTTTTGCGTTAATTGCATAAAATCTGCAGTCTACTAATTATACTTGCATTAGAAAGTATGTTAATATTTTTTACAAGCCGAATAACTTTTTTCAAATTGGTCCATGTGACTTAAATCGTTTCGGAATGCTAGGTCGACTAGCTTTCTAGAAAATAAGTGTACAACAATTTTGTACTGAAATTGATTGTCACATAGTCAAGCTACAGATACTAAATGATCTAAAAATTAACTATTTCTGGATGAAATTCGTGGAACACTGATATTTTCACAATTTAAATGTTAAATGATGCTCTCTTCCATGTGCAGAAAACGTCTGTCAGATGAAAAAGCTGAAGAACTATCATATTTTAATTTCATTATCATTCCAATCAATTTGTAACTGTATATAATAACCATGACATAACCTTGACAAAAATCTAAATTATTTGGACGAACTTGAAAAAAGTTATTCCTTTTGAAAAAGTATTAATAATAATATAATATTTTCCGACGCTAGTGCGCGTCCACGAATAAATCGACAATTTCCTTTCGGTCGTAAACAACACGACCCTGAACGCTGCAAAATGTAGAATCTTGTCACAGAACCACCCTGATCACTGACACAGCTACATTCGGCCCAGCTCGCAGTTCGAAGGATTAAGCCGGTGTACACGGGAAGAAAAATAATCCGAATGTTTCCATCCAGGTGACAACGCGCGCCGCCGTAAATCTGGTCGAAAACCTAGGGTGCGAAGGGGTGCGGCGCGGGCGCGGCGGCTGCGGCTAAATTGTCGGGGGCGCGCAATTACGCCTGGAACGAGGAACTTTCATAATTCGGGTCCCCGTCCGCCGCGCCGGCCGTACTTTCTTCGCGTGTTTTTCGCGCGCCATCAAAGTAACAACCGCGAACGGGGTCGTTCGGCGCACTTCGTGCATTCCGTGCATTTTCTGCGACGAATTTTCTGCGCGTGAGAACGAGCCCGTTATTCCGGCCACGGGCACACACTTCCGCGAGAGTGCGACGCGAAACGACCGCACCTCGGCGCATGCTTGCGACTGCCCGCTACCGAATCTCGTCTACAGGGTGTCAACGGAATCACAGGGGTCGATGCGCCATGTTTTGCTTCGGGGTGGGGATCGAGTCTGGGGAAACTGGCCCCTCGTCCGTAGAATTAACACAATTTTTACCGAAGGTGTCGCAAGACACCTTTTAATCACTTCTATTTAATACCTTTTTTTATCGAAGGGGTTGACTCGTTAAGCGTCAACTTGTTTTGCCACCCTTTTTGATTAACTCGCATTCAAATATTGTAAAACCTGCGTTTTAATAATATTCATTAAATTCTTGTTTGGTGACTAGTATGATTATTAAAATTTTTTATCGTCAGTCATTGATGACATAACGTGCTGAAAGACATCTCTTAATAATTCTTAATAATCTCAAAATAATTATTTCGTATGTTCTACGCTCTTTGTGGGAACACTTCGCGACTTTTGCTATAGTCGTCACGGAATTAATTCGGTAAATTGTATAATACAAAATATCGGTAGAAATAGTGTCAAACTGAGAATTTTGATAAATCATAAACTATTATCATTGTATTATATGCATAGAGAAAACGTTACATGGTTCTTTAGAATTTTTCGAGATTGTTTATCATCTGTGAGAAGCTTGAAAGAAAGTGGTATGGTGAAACTATACTCGGCATCGATCCACCCCCTGTCTTTTCGCGGCGTCTGTACGAATAGTCAAATCGAATTCCACAAAATGTACCTAGTGTGTTTTCGTCAATTTCAAAATATGCAATTTAACCCTTATAAAGAACATTTTGCAATCACCTGCGCCTGCTTCAATAAAATCTATAGCTCCTTTAAAAATCACCAAGAAATGAAAACCAGAAGATTAAGGGATGAAACTGGTCTCCAAACACAGTTCCAAAGTTTCATGCAAAAATGATTTATCCATTATCGTCCAATTTTCTTGAAAATGCTAACCAGATTATAAGAATCCTGTCTCCTTGCTGCAATTTTATGCAGCAAAACAGTAAGTAGTCTTGCAACGAACAAGAAATATTAAAATTATGAAAATATCCAGCCGATCATATGCACCTATTTATAGTCGTAATTAAGTTATAGTTCAGTTAAAAAGGTAGCTTAAAGAAGAAGATGTAAAGAAGCGAACCATTTGTATAATCCGTAAGCAAAGCAGCGAAATCATTATTATGCCAGTTAAGCCATTATTATGCACTTTAATGCTTGCGAATGAAAGAAACCATTGCACACGAAAAGTGGATATAGAATCCAAAAACCGACTTAGTATTTGCCATCAGAAGATGCAACTGTTCCCGAGGAACAATCTCAGACGAAAATCGAGTTTAGGAGAACAAAGTTGCATGAATTTCGCGGGTGCATGGTTGCGGGAGCAGCGAAGAGGGAAACAGAGACACCATGTATGGAGGAACACGAAACAGTACTATTGGCGTGCGGGGGTGGAGAGTCCGCAACAACTGCATGCAAGTAAATTGGTGTAATCAACCGGTGGGCGGAGGACGCGCGGCAATCTCACGCAATATTGCGCATGGAAAATTTATAAATTCGAAATTCGCCGGCGATTCGCTCGGCGTGCGTGTCCACCGTTTGCTGTTACACACGTATCTGAACACTCGCACACACTCTGGAGGAGAAAGAGAAATGGAAAGAGAAAGAGCGAGAGAGCGAGAGAGAGAGAGAGAGAGAGAGAGAGAGAGACGCAGTCGGGCGCACGCGAACGCCACGATAAGAGAATCCACCGGCTGCCATATTGATCCCGTGCGCAGCTCGCCTCTGTTCCCCGCGTTGCTACTTTGTTGCGGCTGTTTATCATCCTGGAACCTCTCTGCTGGCCCGTCGCTTCGTTACACGGTCTGCCCGTTGTATCCTCGCGTTTCGCGCTCGTATTTTAGTATTATTCTCTGCTTTCCTCCTCTTTCTCCAGCCTTCCCGCTATTTTTCTCTTTTTATTCCTTTCTTCTTCGTTGTTTTGTTCAACGTCAACAACGCGGCCCGCCGATTTTACGACTTCCCCGATACGGTTGAACAACGTGTTACACGCCCCTGGCCGGACACTCGCCTGGATCCGCGAGTGTTCCCCGGCACTGTATAACTTGATAATTCGCTTCCATTTTTTTTTTGTGACGGGAGGATGCGCGACACCTCGGCCAAGGATACAGAGAAGATGAACGAGCTCACGGGATTCGGCGGGTAAGCGGGAAGGGGAAGGGTTTTACGCCGTTGTTAGCGGACTCGGGATTTTTATGCAGATTCATGTTTTTCGGGAACGTGCCGCGCGGAATTTCATTTCCTGCATTAGCAGTTTCGGCGCACTTAAAACTCGACTTTCTAAATAGAAAATTTATGCTGTTCGATTCAGCGTCGGTCTCTAATACTATTTTTACTGGAGCGTCTCCCTGGATGCGCTCGAAACTGCAACGAGCCCGGTATCGCGGCTATTCTCAGTTTTATTTTATTTATCGTATCCCGAGGTGCGAAATCATAAAGAGAAGGAAATGATTCACGCTTCCGAAGGATGAATTCAATATTGAAGGTTACGGTGTTTTATCTGCTAAGCGAAATTATACTAGCGTTTTATCTGCGAGGCTGCTCGTTCGGCGTTGACGTCTCTATTACTGCCACTGTCTCTATAACTGCCACTTTAATTGTTTCACTTAATAGGAAATCTACTTTAGTAGAACTGCTGATATTTATAGTATAGATAATTAAACTTGGACTATGTTGTATGTAATAATAGGGAAACATACTTATATTTATAAATTAAAAGGAAATCGTCGTAGTGCAAAAAGAATGGTAATTTTAGTATTGTTCGTCTCATATCTGCTGCGATAAATGAATTACTATTATATCTAATAGTGATTTTAATAATATGAATGAGTAAAAGATTTTTATTGTTAATTTATAATAACATATAGAAACATTTCCTTTCATAAAGGGGATCTTAAGCATTATCATGCTGCAAATTTTTAGGTTAAACAACTTCTGATATAATTAACTAAACATACAATATACATAAGTCATTTTAAATGTTCTTACCAACCGATTGATAAAGATTTACAACAAAGATCGACTGCGTCGTTGAATCACTGTGGAAATTCGATTTGGTCCTGAAATCCGAGTTGTCTAAGGTTCCATCCACTTTCCTCTCGATAATTGTTCGACTGTATCAAAAGTCTCGTTTCGCAATTAACTGGATCGGGCCGAATCCTTAATAGGAATGCATAAAAGTCCGTCATCCTTGAATCGTATACTTTTATCCACGAAATAGGCAATTAGCTGTTCGAGCATTCGAGGCGCAATCCCTGCCGCGGGGGATAATTTAATCGTCGTCACGACCGATAATTTAATTACACGGAATCGCTGCAATTTCATTCTCTGGCCCGCGGAGGAACTTCGGCCGGGATCGTTCTCCTGCGTTCTTCGATCGGCTTTAAGACTCCTTTTGAATTTAGATTCTCGTGGCTATTATCTCGGAGACAGTTCAAGGAAACCACGGGAACGTCCTTTTCATTAAACCAGACGCATCAAACGCGAATGTCAATTATATTTTCGACTCGAGACGAAATTCATATGCAATTTTAGAAAATTCGCTGCGGTAAAATCGATGGTGAAAATGTGAGCTCATAATATTTTTCACTGTCTAACATTAAAACATCTCTTTTATATTAATATAGATTACATAAAGTGCATTAAAAC
>CM052158.1:7193521-7204582 GCA_028455555.1 Augochlorella aurata | reverse complement strand
CTATAAATTTAAATAAAGGGCTTGGTTAATTTTGTTTGTCTATGCCGGTTATGTGATGGGAAACACGTGGCAATTTTCTCTATGACACTGTTATCTGCAGTCAGGAGTAACGTTCGCCAACCAGCACGTTCCACCCTCTTTCAACCCTTTCTTCGATAAGCAACCCTAACAGATGAGGGCGAAGGAAAAGGTGAGCTGTAATTCAATATCCTGGCGGCGCGGAATAAACTTGGCCAAGAATTTACAGTTTTCACTCAGCGTACTCGTCTACGTCTAACGTATTAACGATATCTTTATTACTCCTAATGACAGGCCGTAATCGGCGCAACTTTGTTGGCGATCAATGGACTTTACGAGCATATTAATGGTGTCTATTAGTGGGCGTTACAGTAGCAGCGATCGCGTGCGAAGAGACTATCTCCTGACCTTGATACGTGCGACCAACTATACTATACTGCAGACTTCATCGCAACTTTTCACACAATAGACTGGCAGAAAAACACCGGGGCCAGCGGTTGCTACAATTTTTTGCTAAAACACATGGAAGTGAAATTCAAAACCGAGTATAAAATATTCATAAACATTCGTGTTCTCAATTTGCTTCTAACCCTGATTTCCTTTGCTCCATTTGCATATACACGGCAATTTTTTCCGCAGCTTTTTCTAAAACGTATTTTGTCTGTGTTGGTGATGTCTGATATCTAGAACGCTATCGCGTCTATCGATCTCGCGACTCGACTCGTAAATTATCACTCCAGAAAAAGATTATGAATATGGATATAGCTCGGTCATGGGAACGATGAGTTTCCATCTGATCGTTGTCGTCTGTATCTCACGTGACTTAATTACAGGTAATTGCAGAGATTTAGATTCCTATTCCATGAAATCGCGACAAATCTTTTCAGAAACTGGCGCAGTGCTAATGCGTAAACCTTATGAGTGAAAGTTTTCTATTATTCAAACATGAGTTCCATTTGTAATCCTTGCTTGTACAAGGGAGGGATCGTGATAAAAAGCAAGTTGAATATTTTATAAGGTTGCACAGAGCGGGTCTTTCCAAACGCTGACTTGGAAACCGTAGGTCGGAATTTAATTAACAGAATTTCGGAAATAATACTCGTTAATACTAATACAATTTAGGTACCCAAAAATCCGTGAAGTAGTGAATGCATATATAGAAAGAATGTATACACAGCAAAATTGATTAAATAAAAGATAAAGTAGTGAAGTCGCAAAGTTTACCGATACACATTTTACCAATGCAGTTAAAAGGAAAAGCGTATGTTTTATCTAACGCCTCGCTTTATGCGCATGGTGAGAAAATTTGTTATTTTGCGCGAAGATCTGCGGTCTAGATATGACGAATGCATAAGTCATGATTTTTCGTAGCTTCGGTAATCATCAGACTTTTCTGGTCGAAAACCGGGTAATTTGCGCAGCGTAATCAGCGCCGTGGCTCCCGCAATTTTTTTGCCGGTCTGCACAAAAAAGGCGTGGCGTTAAAAAAAGAATGGATGCAGTAATTCTTGCGTCCCGACGTTATTATGCATCCTGCGAGATAATATCGGCTCGCGTGCGAATAGATCCTACATCAACCGGTCGAAAGTCAACCCCTACGGGCCGGCGATGTGGAGAACGCACGCAGCATGAAATCGCGCGCGCGGAATGCGCGTGTGTGCGCCCGTCTGCGTCCGGAAAATTTAAATTAAAAAGACCAACCGGGGAAAAAACCGACCGGCGAAAAAAGTCCCTTAAGTAGACAGGAGCGTAATGAACGATCGTCCAGCGGTTGTATCTCTTAACTTACGATCAGTTTAAGTCGCGGGCTCGCCAGTTTCAGTTTCGCAGCGTTGCAATAAGTGACTGGCCGTGGGCATTTAGCAACATTGGAATGGCAGGTGAACGGCGGGAGTCGCACAGACGCGATTGGCCGACGATTTTGAGTGTACCTTCTGCCGAGAGCTTGTCGCGGTATACAGGATGTTGTAAATAGATAAAAGGTTGCAAGGGACGCCAGGCGAAACGCGAAAAATGTCTGATCGCCGCTGTCGAGGCTCGTGAAGGTAAAAATTGCAATACGAAGACGGGGTCAGAGTGCTCGCAAATTTTTTTTACCGATAGTCTACCGTGTTTTAACTAGCCCTACGAACAATTGAAATTAATTATTCCAGTATTTTTTATGAAACAGGTGAGTTTGTCTAAGTAAATTAATTCAACGTTCGAATAGTTTCATTCGGCTTTTAGATGGTCTCTTGGGAGACCCGGCCAACCCTCTAAAAATTCTAAACTTTGAACTACTCACTTTCATCTTCTGTTCTTCCAAAAAATTAAAGTACTTCCAAGAAGCTAGTCAGAGCGAAACCGCTGTATATTAATTACTAGAATGCGGATCCTTATGCGAGATAAAAATGTTTTGAATCAATTGTTAGCAACAAGGGTTGTACATAAACTAATTCCTCCTCTTAATTACTTTAATGACTTAGGGATATTATAACAATCTTTGCAAATCCTTTAAATGTTCTATCTGTTTTGTGTTTCACACAGTTATCCTTGTCATAAGTTCATAAAATCGCAGTCTACTAATTACACTGAATTTTCCTTCGACTCGATGAACATCCCGAATTTCCAGCCGAAACGACCAGAAACATTTTCGGTCCCTAACATCTTTTCCCTTTTTCTTCCCAAAAAGGTGATCGCGGGAATCTGTTTATTTCGAAACCAAACTCGCGCAGCCGGCTCGAGTAAAAACCAACAAAGCGTTCCGATAAAAAAGTTAATGAAGGCCCGGCCCGTTCTCCACCCACTCGATCCGCCGTTACAAAAATATACAAGTTTGCCGAGAAATTGTTTACAAGGTGTAACGAACGTTTATGGTTAGAGAAAGCCAAGAGGCGCCGACGAGGCCCGATTGGGGCAGGTTTGACGAAGATTATGTGTACAGATGCGCATGTAAGTGGAAAAGCTAACAGAGGGTCGAGAGGGTGGAGCACAAACCGAGGATTAGGATTGGGCTTCGTTAAAACTTGCTCGACCGGCACGAAAAATGGTAGACGCCGGAGTCGGCTAACTTTCCAATTTTTTCAACAAAGTATACGATTCCGAGCAAACATCTTAATCCCCTGAGCCGGTCCCGGTGTTTTATTGCCGGCCTTTCGCGCCAGATGCGTGACACTCTAGCAACATAGTGTTCCTAAAAATACCCTTCGGTCTCTTTACTCTCTGCGCCTTTTTTTCCTATCGGATTCGTTTGCGCCAGGAAACGCGTACAGTGTGCTACCAAGTCCAGCTTCGGAGAAATATAACGCTACATGGAATCTCGGGTCCGCTTGCAACCGGGTGCACCGGGTGTCAGGTGGTCCTGCTAAGTGGATTCTGTCGGTGGAAACACAAGGTTGCGAGAGACCAGTGCTCCTGTTCTCGATTCTCATTTTTTCTGAACGATATTCGACGGAATCTAGTCGATCGAATTACGTAGGAAATTGGTAAGCGAGTTTGCTGCACATTGTTGCATCCACTATTATCTGAAGAGTAATTCAAAATAAATTATTTCTTAATAAGATACTAAATACTATTCAAAATAATTTACGTTTTAGTCTAATCCTCAGCATGGCAAACCTAATAGAGATCTTTAATACTGTTTTTTCAAATAGAATAGACGGGTTTATATATTTCGTGTAACATTTTTGCACACGCGAATCATGCCAATTTGAGAGACTGCAATACGCTTATATACTAATATAAGTATATAATCAGAACCATTCTATCTGGTTAGCATAGAAAAATTGCAACAATGAAGCGACCTCCATTCAGCAAGAAAAGACTGTAACATTTATTACCGGACTGCGATTATTAAACATTTATCACCAAAATGAATAGATGCGATTTAAACCAGTAAACAGAATTTAATAAATTCAAGAATATCATAGTATTAGTTACAGCTTATTAAAATTATTATTACAGAAGATATGAAATTTCCGCCCGGCTCCTGCAACCTGCAATCGATGCAAACAATTTTCCCGTAAAGATCCGCAGTGCGTTCATCACGAGTTAGTTGCGATCTAATCGCTAGAGAAGTTGGAACAATAAATTCGCTTCAACTCGACAAGAAATGGTGCCGATATTAATTACGCCGCGAGTTACACCGATCCAACACAGCGCAATTAACGAGCGAGCCGGTGAGTTACCGGAGATAAAGATAAAAGCGCAATCGACCACGGTACAACGTAACAAAAATCTCGCGTATATTTATTCCGCGGGATGAATTAAACATTGATCCGGGTTGTTTACTGCGCTTTTTACAGACGAATCCGCCATCGAGCGATTACGGGGCGCCTTGCCGCGTGCAAACGCGGGCAAAACCCCGTCGCACGGATTACAATGTACGAAATTGTGGGAATATTTATCGCGCCGCGGCCGAACGAAGATTAACCGCGGAATAAATTCCGCGACGCGGCGCGCCGCGGCGGCCCGATATTACGGTGAAGCATAAAACGAAAGTCTGTTTCTCCGGAGTCAGTAATAAGCGCGTTTTAATAATTCATGTACTCTTTTTTACAGACTTCGTCTAAGGCAATAAACGCTTATATGAGCGGCGGCCGTGGTTATCAACGGATCAGTACGCAATACGTAATCAGTTTCAGCGGGATTGACTGGCTCCGGACACTGGCAGCGACACACGGAGGCATTAATCGCGAACCGGTGTCGGAATCTCTTCCCCGGTGTAAGCTCATTTCGATCGCGAATTATTCGCGTTGTTACATTTCAGAGCACGGATTCTCCCGAGCCTCGTAATGAGAATGTAACGCGCTGCGACGTCCTCGCTGAAACCAGTCGATTAGTATCATGTGCGAGAATTTCCGATTAAATTATTGTGTCGTAAATCAGTGTGATTTGACAACTACTGCACTCCGAAAGAAATTCCGCGGATGCGCCTGATCTCCATGAATCATTCTGTGATCGGAGATAATTCTCAATGGATCGCCGCTAAGCGATAATGTTTTCTTTTATACAATTTTTACTTTGTTTTTCCCTACGTGTGTCCCGTGAACAAATGAATGGAACACTACCGAATTCCAATCCAAATTTGTATGATGGGTTTGGATGATCTTGTAGGTCGAAATAATGTAGAAGCCACGTTTTACGGACAGAAGATCTACAAACTTTTTTCGTAAAAATTATACTAAAATTTAAATAGCTTTACAAGGCATTAAAATAATTCTTAATATCTTAAATGTCAGAGATGTCTGTGAAGACATCAAGGTGCAACATTTATCCGTTCAAAGTCACCCGACTTTGTTCAACCACGATCAATTAAGGGATCTAAATCGCGCCGTCTATCAGCGGCGAGATCGCAAGAAATCGCGATCAGCAACAGCCGGAGAACCGGTAACCACATCCGCCATTTTGCGGCCGCAACGAATCGAACGGCTCGCGATAACAGACGTGTAAAAAGCACGCGTTACTGCTCGCGCGTCGGATTCCGCCATTCGGTTTTACCATCGAGCAGGTGCAATATAATTTTTTCATCGGCGAATCCCGAACTTTCCGCGGCGAATGTAAAAATTCGGGGGCCCGCGGCAACATCGGCGTTTAATGGCGGCCATTCGCCGCGAACGATTGAGAATCGCTGGTCGAACGGTCCAGCGTTAAACATACATATTTCTGACAACAGTTCCACGCTCTTCGAGCCTTCCCCCTGCGCTCCCCCCGGCCCTCGAACCGCACCCTTCCAGATCTCGGTCCCCGAGAAGTTTCGAACCGAGAGCGTTCCCCGTTTTTTTTTCTTCAGTCCGTCTGACCCAACGGCGGTTTTTGTCGGCCGGACGTGTCCCCGGGTTCGATGGGGCCCCATCGAAACAAAGTTGGCGTCCCCCATCGAGCGACCAGGATTCCAGTTCTGTAGCCCAATATTTCAGCTGCGCCCCGCACGACCGCCGCTCTCGATTGGAGCGTGATTCCCCGCCTTTCGGGCTACTTATGGAGGCCCGGATGAATCCCAGAAACATTGTGTGCCGGACCCCCTTTATCGGCTCCCCCCTCGTCAAACCAACACGCTCGTTTATCGCTGTATCGTATAGTATCGACGGTGAATTAGATCCTTTCTCGAAGAGAGAACACGCTGGTCTACAGGACGTTGTTATTGACCTGAAGATTGTATCCGATATACGATTGTTTCCCTGCGAAATTGGTTCTCTTGGCTGGAGTATCATTTTCGGAGATTGGCGCAGGACTGTTGACTACTTCTATATTAATTCAGCATGGAATTGTTAGCGGGATTATTGGAATGTGGAATCTAAGCGAAGTGGTATCTGGCCGATTTTCTGAATCGATGTAGTCTCATCCTGAAGGTCAAGCATCTTTGGATATTTTTAGATTTAACCTCTTGGTATACCATCGTTCATTCATTCGTTTCTTTTAATCTGTTTTAAATTATGTATCCACTAATGCATGCAATTAATGCATCAAATCCTCAGTGTATCAGTAATATTCGAAAATGTATCCAAACAGGAATCATTTTCGTGATCAATATGTTGGTTGAACTGATAAAATATGTAGAATATTAAATTGAAGTTTCCTTATTTCCAAAGCAGTTAAATAATATACAGAGCTGTTAAATAATATACATTTTTCCGTATGTACTTTGTCAGTGCGTTCAATCAGTAAAAATAGGACTAAAATGTTATACAATAAGAAGTCTACAAGTGCTTTGTTAAGAATTTATGACAAAATACAAAATACGATTTAGACGCTGCCAAATGCAACTACCTATATCATCAAAGAGACGCGATTTTGTCTAATCTTTTCGCAGGCGATGTTGATTTCCGTAATTCATTCGAGCCTTGTACTTCAACGTTATCATATCTTTCACATTTCTTATTTTCGTCATAACTTCTCCACAAAGGATTTACAGACCTTTCGTTATATAACATTTTATTCTCATTTTATTCGCAGAACCCGCTTTTGAAATATGAACAAAAACGCGAGACACCCGGTACAAGTATACAAATATATGGACAGAATTTTCTCTGCGTGATGTAATCTGTCGATAGATCCGCGCGCAGTCGAAAGAGAAGAAAGGATCGTTCGGGGCCTGTTCCCCGTTAATCCGGCGATGCAAATTGCTGGAAGTGTAGCGAAACTTGGGCTCGACGGCGTGTATAAACGCGTGTAACTCGAGTCGAGGGGGATAGTCCCAGTTAGCATTGCAAATCCCCGATTGCTCGACGGACGATTCGCGTTCCTCCTCCCTGGAGTGGCGGCGTTTTACTGTAATCGTTCAAGTTGGACAGTTCCCGACGAGTCCGCCCGCGGATTACGCGTCTCTCTCTCGGATATGGAATAACTCGTAAAACCGCATCGCGATCTTCCGCCCCGTTCCGGCCTCCCCTCGCGAAAACGAGGGTTGCGAGCGCATAGAAATACGCGAAAATAGCGCCGCGCGAAGCACGCAAACCTCTCTCCAATCCGCTCGAACACCGGCCCCCCACACCCGACTCTCCTCGACCAATCACTTATCTCAACAGTCACGGAACACTTATTCGCGAATATGAATTTAAGGGGATCGCCGGTTCCCGCGAGTGTTATCGAGCGCGCGCGCGCAACCGCGGGAAACTTGAACTGACCACGCCCCTCCGAGCCCTTGATTTATCGATCTAGAATCTAGATCGAGCTAAACAATCCCGACTGCCAGCGCAGAGCCGTCGACCGTAATTACTCCGCGAATTTTAAATGCTTTATTTTTTTGCCAACTGTAAATTAACGCCAATGATGCCTCAGGGTTAGTTCACGTAAACAGTTACACCTTAATAAAGAAATATCCATCTAAATCAACGTCAATTTCTGTAAATTAACATCAGATCATCGGAGTCAGGAAATATTTGATCACACTTCTCACAGACAGCGTGTTATTTCCAGTTCCACTCACTGGATTAATTCCTTTCTTTACGCGCGAGATCAATCGAGCTGCAACTTCCAAATGATAATTTAACGTGCGTCATTATACTGCTGCGATGAAACTTCACGGACCGTTAAGAACCTCCCCTAATGTATTCGTGTCAGCACGGGAGAAGAATGTGAAGAATATGCAGACCGGTTACACAATAATCGTGGAAATAAAAATGGTGGAACATAAAATACATCAATGTTAACTGTTCTTGGAAAACGAAAGAATTAATAATATAGCTATTAGACACCCACCGAGTATGTGTTCCAATCGCCATTGGAACTCTCAACATACTAATCTAAGGGAGATTAGAAAGCCCAATTAATAGCGCACGCTCTCCGAATTCCATTTTGACACAGACGAAGAGGACAGGTAATTGCACAATCAAAATAGTAGTTACCATGCTGCAATTGTTCCAGCCGGCAGAAAACAACGAACAGGAGCACAGTGCAGAAGAATGCGAGCCCTCGAGCAATCAAGAAGACCAGCAAAGCGGCCAATTATATCGTCGGACAAATGATCGCGGCATGACACGCAACAATTCTATATTTGAAACGCGGAGAAAAATAGCCGCGCGAGAATTGTAAATATAAATCAGCCGGATCCTGCTGCTCATTTATTCCCACTTGATCCCGGATCGCCAGAAGCCGCGTCCCCGCGGTTGATTAATCAGAATCGCCGCCGACGACGGGCGCGACCAGTCGAACGACTGCGGCCGGTCAACATCAGTGCATTAAACAGTTCGAAGGCAGTAAACGTCCGCGGGAATTACGGAGCGTCGTAGAAGATCGAGGTCGATTAACCAGAGAGGAGTCGAGCAACAACCTCGAAATGCTCCGCGGTTGTCTGGACGGAAACTGCGGGACGAATCGGAAATATACGGTGTCGCCGCGGTTTCCTCGAATCGTAGGAAACGCTCGATTTAGACGAAAATTGCCACATTGGATCAGTCGAAACAATGTACAAATAGATAGACCTCTCGATAGACTTCTTCGGGACATTTTTTAGCCACAAAGTGGTCTGCGACTTTGTTTGTAACGAAGGGTTCCCTAGCGATACCTAAATAAATGAAATTAAATGGAATTAAATTAAAAGTTTCATGTAAAAGTTCAATGTAATGTGGCCGTAAGACATTTAATCGACGAGACGAAGAACGAAGTATGGTAATTAAAAATGCGATCAATTAATGACGTATTAATGTTACGAAGATTGTCGTCGAAAGAAAAGATGGCAGCAGAAAGGAGGAAAATCACGGGGTTGCCTCCGGAATGGAACTTCGTGACAAGGTGTGTGGTTCCACCGATAGAAACGACCGAAACGGGATCCACAGTGCGAAAAACGTCCAGAGTCAAAAGACAATCGTCCCGCGAGGTGCACCGGTCCCCGGAGGTGGCACGCAAGTGCGTAAAAAGTTTATCGCCCGCGGAAGCACCTTTTAAAAACGCATCGCGCCCCTTTATGAGCCAACGATTATGTTCTAACTCGGAACATCATCGCGACACCATCGCGGCCGGCTATAAAGAGCAGAGTTTGTACGACGAGGTTTACATCGATCGCTGAAAATACGCCGCGCCGGCTGTAAACGCGGGGGCGTGACGGGGACGCGTTCTGATTCCGTCGAGAGACGAAACCCGCGAGGGTGAAATGCGGAAAAGCTGAGCAAATCGGCCGCGATTAGGCTCCGGCTAGAATAGAAACGGGAGCGGACCGGTGTGAACGTTCTCCGCGGATTCGAATCGTCTGGAATCATGTTCCTCTTCTTGCACGTCCGACACCGTTTTCCACGTTTCATCTGGTCCTCAGAACTTCTCAAATAATCGTCGAAATCGCGCTGACCGTTTCCTACTGAAATTGCGCTGACCGTTTCCTACTGAAATTGCGAGTTAATTTATTGGATGGGGAGACTCAAAGCATGGGTCTTATGGCCAGCGAATGATTTGGCGGCTTTGATATCAAATCGTAATAACACTTTCAAGAAGTTCCGCGACGCCATCGAAATTTTCTACATATTTTCGTCGGCGCCAAACTATTGCAAAGATTTTGATAATTTTATACATACTGTTGTACGTGGCTGACAAGATTATAGACGAATACAAGGATTTCATTGTAAGGTAATGGAGCTGGTTACTATTGGATGATCTCTTACTGTGTCTTTAGTTTGTCTTCGAGCATAATTAACCTTATTTTTATCGAATGAGACGTATTAAATTTCTTTACTCATAAATAAGCAAAATATAAGAATTAATTATTGAAAATGACCTTCAAGAGCCTCTATTTCTTGAACAAATTATAAAAATTAGATTTAACAAAAATGGTTCTCTAGCAGCGACTTCCTAGCCCATGATTCCATAAACAATAAGTAAATCTAAATTAACGTAGAAGCTAAAAAAAAATCTTAACAACAAAATAAGCACATCTCATGCAATTCTACTGCATTGAAAAATAAAACGGAACACCCAGAAGAGCCTGCATATATAGTGTTCACGAATGTGTCAGCAGACGAGGCGGGCCTCCGGAGATTCGGGGAAATGAATGAGCGGCGAATCGAATGGCAACGGCGTAAATAATAATTTACTCCCACCCATCGTGCAAATCCGCAAAAGATCTCTGTCAGCGGTCGGCGAAGACACCCTCCAAGGGGGCGATCGGAGGTCGCAAAATCCGGGGACATTGGCCGTTTGATACAGGTTATACTCTCATCTCGGTGGTCGCGTTATCATCTCGGCGGAACCGAGCCGCGTTTCATATGCAACCCGACAGAATTGAACGGATGCCAACCGATACGATTCGCTTTACGACATTCGATAATTCACGGTGTAACAACGGGACCGTGAAGAGTCCACGCGAACAACGATTCTGCCGGGAGGACACGCCGAGAGGACACGCCGATCGGAATTCACTCGCCTCGGTAAAAACCATTTTATGAACGGACGATTTTAAGTCACGGCACGGAGAATCGGCCCGAGATTTTGTTGCAATGATTTTGCCGAGCTGTAATCCGCGACAAATATGGACATCGTAGTGTCATGCACGCGAAAGTGGCCCCTGACCAACCCCCGCACCCTGTGAAATATCGAGGAAGAATCTTATGAATGGCACAATTTCGGTATAAATCAATC
>CM052158.1:7161992-7193421 GCA_028455555.1 Augochlorella aurata | reverse complement strand
ATTTTAGTCAATAATTTCGTCGACTATTTTTCGCGGAACTATCGTCAGCCTAAGTTGGCAATTTTTAACCAACATTTGTCCATCAAATCTGATATTTCTTGTTAAATAAATCCTACTCTTTTAATCGTGGATTATGAGAAGTAACTCTTGTGCAGTGCGTGGCGGATAATTCCATAGACATATTTCACAGAACATTTCCGCTTCCCAGAGGTTAGAAATAGAAAACTGTTGTGTTTGTCGGTGCTGCCTAGACACTAAACAAACAAGACGAATTTTCTAGTTGATCTGCGAAGACAGACGGACACGTGTCACTGCTAAAATTGAAAACCGCGCGTGCACGTCATCGTCGTCGTCAATCTTTCCGCCGACGCGCTCGCCCTCCCGAAATACATTTGGAACCAGGGAACAATGACTTCGGCCGAAAATTGTATGTATACAGAGCGCAACACTCTGACGAAACCAAGCTGGAATGGCTGGTTGGCAGATCGGTGGCGCGGATATTGTTGCGCAATGCTGTGTTCGCGAAAACACAAAATACTCGGGCCCCCGTTGCGGCGCGAATAATTTATTCGCTCGGGCAACAATATTTCTCGTTTCGAATGTCAAATATTCGGCTCGGGAACAAAAATAACTGAGAGGAAGACGCAAACGCGCGCGTCGATAATGGCTTTTGCGAAAGGGGCCATTCGGTATCAAGGAATAAGAGGCTTCGAAAAATCGGACTAAGAATTCTCAAATTAATTCACCCAGATGCAGAAACTAATTTTTGCGACAATATATTATTCATTGAGCTTCTGTGCCATAAAATTGAGGAATTACAAACGCAATTCCAATTCTTCCTTCGCTAAAGAAACAGTAAAATAAAATCGAAGACAATTCTTTTCACTTGAAATGAAATTGTACAGACCACATCCAAAAGATGAAGCTTTAAATTAGTAAAATAATTTTTAAATAAGTGAAAACCAATAAATGGTATCACATTAGGAACTCCATGAAATGTATATAATATTCTAGCTTTGTTCAGAAAGGTAAAAGACGAGGGATGTTTCAAATATTTTTATTTCTATATTTAGAAAAGCGGTAAATTAGTAGATAAGGTGTTTCAGCTGAGAGGACGGCGATACATGCTCACTCCGAATGATCTTTTTAATTCATAGTAGCAGGCATTAATTGGTGAACGAGGGACACGAGATAACTTTGGGAAGTTTGATTGGCATTTTAAAAAGCATAAAACCGTGGCTGCGTCCAGGGAAAGCGTGTCGGAGATTCTTCGGGGAATATTCCCGAGGGTCTCGTTATTTTGCGAAGCAGTTTGATCGCGGCGAGAAAGGTTAATGGGGAAACGGTTGCATCCTGCGATCGATGGGGGCGTCGCGACGATATCGTTTAAAAATATATCAGTCGTTGTAAAGGACGCTCGTAAATGCCGCGAGAGGGTTAATCGGGCCGCGAACCGAAGCGACGGGCCAATGAGGCGGAAAGCAGAGGGAATTGCCAGCCGGCGCCAGACTCCCGAAATTCTCTGCTGTCAGCAAATTTCCTTTTGAAATTTTTACTCGCCGAATTCCACGCCCCTCTGCGGAAGCTTCATCCGGCAGAAATTCGCGTGCGATTTTTCCAGACTCCAAACGCTCCACTTTGCTTCAACGTTTAATGCTCAGAAAACCGACCATTTTAACAATTGACGATGATTTTAATCATTGGATTGCGGATTCTATAAGTTCATAAGAAAATCTAGCATGTGAAATTTCAAACAATGGAGAGATGAAAAGAATTTAATAGCATCGTGCACGCGATGCAACAAATTTTCACATAAAGATCCGCAGTCAACTAATCAGTCTCAGCTTTATTCGTTAATTTTTCAAAAAATATTTTTGCAAATCTATTTGTAGATTTATTAATCTTACGGTTGTTCTTAACGTAATAACTATTTGTTAAGAATAGAATTTGAATAAATTCGAGGGAGAATTTAGATTGTTCAGACAATTTTTAATCGTTGAAATTTATATTTCGCTCAGAAATATTTAGTTTGTGTCTAGGAGCGCAATTAACTGGGATAACAAATTAATACTAGCGAGGAATAAGGCGAGGCTCTATTTTCTTTCCACTTTTCATGATCAACTTTGTGAGCACTGAATATTCTGATCAAGCATGTGTCTCCTAGAGGTGATTTGCACCGAGACCTGCGTATGCATACAGGAATTAATCAAAGAAGCTCCTTGGAAGTGCCGAAACTTCACTCTTCGAGGGTTTCATCTTCCAAGCTTTGTCCCCAGGAGACAATTCACCGCGAGGAGATCATTTATTCATTCCTTGTTAACTTCTTCGTGCCTGTGGAACTACGTTCCTTACATAGTTACAATTTTACACTGCATGAACTGATAAGACCTTCATACCGACGACGACAAGAGCACATTATAAGTGCGCACGCTAAAAACAAAGATTTATTACCAAATTAAAAATACATCTTTTCAGTTTGCTGATTAGAGCAGAACAAAGCGTTGGATCTTTCTGTTAACCGAGAAAGAAGGCTGTTCGATAGACGATTTACTCTCACGGATGAGGAAAGCTTCCTCGCCGAAAAATGTCTGCGAATAAGCGAAGTTCCAGAGCTCCTGCGGCGTCCATATTTTTCGCGTATGCCGCAAACTGCACGGAATAATCGTAAGGAAATTTATGCGTTGTCTGCCGTAATGCATTTTCGGGGTATCTGGCATTCTTCGATGATCGTTCATACACGGGTGTATAGGTGAAAGCACTCGAAGTGCACTCGTGGCAAGACACCGAGAGAAGGCTGTCCATTTTATCGACCCGTCGCGCGACGCGCGCACGTCTGCTCGGTCGCGCCGATGCCGAGACGATCATGGCGGCGGATTCTGGCCGAACCTTCTACAATTTTCATCCCCTGCACCGAAAACTGCTGTACCTTTTTGCCACTGGTTCCCTAACGGTTTCCGTCGGGTTTCAGCTCATTTAATTGCAGAGGAACTCGGTTTCTTAGACTCGTTGCCGAGGAGACTGTCATGGCGACGGCGTCCTTCAGAATTTCAGTTCCGGACATTTTCTTGTGAAATTTCTCAGGTTTTCCGAGTGTGCGTTGGTTCGTGAAAGGGTTGTGACAGTTCTTGATTTTTGAGCGAACGGGGAAAGTCGGTCGAGCGATCTTGGAGTCAGAGGACTGTCAAGATGGCTGTTTGTGACTGAGTTGCTTATATTTTTGCTAGTTTACTGCGGAAATAGGTATGTTTCTTGTTAAATATTATTCGTAGAATATTTTTATTTGTCCTGTAATTGTTCAATTAGGAAAATGAAGAGATTTGATGGATTTTTTAGCGAAGGACTGATATCAAGACCATTTGTACCTGGACCACACAGGTTTCAGATCTTCTGCTTCGAAAATCGTTGCATTTTTTAAAGAATTGGATTACGTAAATAATAATATTACACTGACTAGACTTTTAATAAAAATAACAACTAATTTCCATCGCTTTCTAACTACTTAGGAAAATGCAACGATTGCGTGTGTCAAAATTTCTGAATTTCTACAATTATACCTTCGACAAGTCTTGCTTTATGCAACAACGATTGTTTTACCAATATGGATGTATGTTTCAAAGCCTGAAGTTACTCTGAAAGTAATTAATTTCTATCGTGACATTCGCAAACTTCGTCAGAAGTTGATCGCACCTAATAAGCCCCAATATTCCTCGCGTTCTCGCAATGCAACAGCAATATTTCTCTAAATGCAGCATAAAATGCAACGATTCGTTATGTACGATTGACCTAAGAATGCACTGCGTGCAACACGATAAATGAACCTTCGATATTGTTTTTACTTGTATAAATATCCGCGTTGCAAAAGAAGCGCTACAACCACCGAATAGACGGAGGAAGAAAAATTTTCTGCGATTTTGCATGTCTTGAACAAGAGAATTTTTTTTAATAAAAATGTCCGTCGAAGTTCAGCTGATCTAAAACCCCGAAAGCTGATAAAAGACCATTAACCTCAACTTCCTGCGTCACAATCGCAGTTCATTTCGCCTGCAGAAGCCAATAGCCCGAATCTTCGGCTCTAATTAAACGAAATCATCGTAAAAGACTAGAATGCCGGCTCCATCGGTACCATACCTACTCCAATTTTCCGACCATCCCTAGGATCGATAATCGAACGACGGTCTCGTGTCTCGGAGTCCGGGGCCGCGGTGAAATTCATTTCGTAGCTGGCTAGAAAATTCAATAAATTTCGTGCAATACATTTTTACGCGGCGAGCTATCGCCAAGTCGCGTTCCATTCCGCGACCATTCCCTCCAATCTACATTTACGATGCATTCGTTATCTGCCGGTGACGGTTGCCGTTTTTTAAGCGGCCGGTTTTATCACTCCTTCCAATATATCTCAATGAAATTAATTTTCCCGTTGCCCCCGCCATAAATTTCTGACGGTTCTGGCCGAACAGAAGGGCCTCGCGATAAGATTGCGCGAAACGCCGGCTATCTAAGAGCCCGGCTGGACATTGCGAGTTGCGTCACACCGTGGCGAATCTATTTTCCACGGGCACGAACGATGCATTTCCCTTCCCGCTTCTGATACGGCGGACAATTAACTTCACTTTTTGTCCGGGGAAAACGCGAGAACCGAGCCGGATTCTGCGCCCAGAATATTCCCCATGAACCGGCCCACCATGTAACGACCGTGGACCGAGTAAATTCGCCTCCCCGTCCTCGACGGAAATCGACGTCGACGCCGACGCCGACGCCGCGGATGCAGCAGCCACTGCGCATTCCGTCCGGCGGTACGCGCATGCACCGACCATTCCGCCCGGATGCACCGCGGACAAGCGCAGGGCGAGTCCGAAGGGCTTTTACAAAATTTACGGACGCGTTTTACATCCCTGAAACTGGCGGACGAGTTTTAATAATCATGGATCCCCAAGTATTATCCCCGTCCTGCGCGCACAGAGAGCAGCTCACGGTAATTTGGACTCCATCGGTGGCCGAACGCTGTTATTGGATTTCAGCTTGTTCCTGATACGCAGCCGATGATTCCTGATTCTCTTCAATTTGCTTCTTACGCCTTTCACGGAGAATTTCGCGAGCGAATGCTACGCCCCGGTTTTACGGCCGCGGGCTCCGAGACTTCTTCGCGGATGATCGTTTCGAAAGACTGAATAATATACCGTATTTTCAGGTATTTTTGCCGAGCTTCTGATAGGCGATGCCGACTCCCCAGGATCAATGTCCTGGACATCTTTTTTAAAAATAAAAGAAGATATTTCTATGTTAGAAGTGCACAGCATTTTCGAAAAATTTCATTGCTTATTTTTACTGTAGGTGCTCAAGCGTTTTCTTTGCCTCGATTGTTCCCACCCTTTTGCTCTTTGGAAACATACTGGAGACAATACTTACATCAATCTAGGTAGATTCTAAATAAGATAACTAGATATATTTTGAACATATTGCAACTGTTTCAATTTTTCTTCCGTTCTTGCCATTCTTCAACAGTATTTGCTAATCTTAAAATAGATCCTGGTGTTGTATCTTAAAGATAAAAATAATGTGTTTTTCCCTGATGATTAATCTGAAGATTTATATAACGTATTCTTCCTCGGTGATCAATCTGTATTCTTAAAATTTCACAAGTGTTAACTCCATCCACTTTCGTAATATTCTCGATTCCCTAGGTATCGTTGATGAATTAAAAACAATTTTAGACATTATCGACGACACTGCGGTAAATGATTCTTTTAAAATGCTCCTGAATTTTTCTTTAAAATTGTTGGGGGATTTGGAAGTATTTCTGTCGGCGAAACAGGAGATAGCGGGAAAGAAAAGCGAATTAAGGTCGTCCGCGACGGAACCCTATCAGAACATGCAGTTTTATGGGCTTCCTTACGTTCGTCTATTACACGGGACTCCTAGGTTCCACGATGGTTATCATTACAGGTCAACGGTCCACGAAATTGCATGATCCTCCAATTCCATGGGGCTTTCGGTGCCAACGAGATCCTGCACGTTGCTGCGCGCCGATCGATCTCGTAATTAAAAGTCTCGTTAAGGGCGGCTGTTGCTCGGTGCCCATTAACTTTGAATAGTCGATTCTTCCGAGAGCCCTTGAACCACGATTCTTTTCATAATCGTACCTACACTAACAATGCAGACGGTTGCGCGCATTTAACCATTGGTAACGCTCATTTGAAACAATCTGGAAAGCACTCGGCCAGTTCCCCGCGTAACAACGCAGATAAATATCTCGGAACTTGTGATACGTGTGCCTACACACCATTCTTCCGAGAGGAAACGGTAACTTACGAAAGCTCTCTCTAGATCGACGGTCAAATATTTCAATAATTCTACAGCTCGAATCCGACATGATTCAACGCCCACGCCCTCAATTCTTCATAACTCATTCAACTTGGTATCGGATCAACGCCCTCGAATCCACAGCAAATCGCCTTCGCAAAGCTCAAAGGTCATCGATTCAAGCCAAGTTCGAGTATCGAAAGAGCATCCGCAAAATGGCTGCATTTCCTGTTCGTTACTGAGTGCTTAAATTTTCGTCTCCATATGCCAAATGAAAGGTAATGACAAGACATCAATCACAGCAAAAATTTTACATTGAGCGTAGGAATAAATAATCTTACCCAAAACGATTTATTTTACTGAATATTGATCTTCATTTGTTCAGTATTTTCTTAAGCCTTTTCATATGCAAGAAATAAGAAATGCGTCAACGTTTATTTCCGTTTTGAATCATCTCAACACGTTCTAAATGATATAATCAAATTATTATTTCCGTCATAAGTGCATAAAATCCGCCATCTAGTGATCACTGCCCCAACATATATCTTTCGTTGCCATAAAATTTGGAATGAAATTTAAGGTTTCTTCCATCAACTTCGTCGTCCGAAGCAATTCCAAAAATTACTGGGGCTAGATCCAGGTCTGCTGGATTCGTGACAAGATACGCCCAGGAGACGGTTCGCAAAGGGTTAATCAAAGCTGGTAGTAGTCTCGAGGTGTAGTATACCGGCGCAAATGCAACGATAATTAATGGCGCGCAGGGAATGGAATTGCGCGTCTCCTCGGGGTGCATTTCCCTGGGAGCTGGTTTCGACCAATTCGGTGCCAGACACATTCGTAATCCAGCTTCCATAGAGGCAGACACTGACAGAGAGTGATGAAGGGAGAAAGCAGAGAAAGAGAAAGAGAGAGAGAGAGAGAGAGAGAGAGAGAGAGACGTCTCCCTCTCTCCGGCTCTCATCTTTCTCGGAGTGTATTAGATTGGCTTCGAAATACGTGACCTCGCTCGAGAATCAACCTCATTCCCAACCTTTCTCGTCTTCCCTTCGTCCCCGGGCTCCTCGGCCCCCTCCCACGCCGAACGGTCGCTGCAACCTAACCCAACCTTCCCGGAATATACGCCGGGTCCTCCCACCCTTCCCGATGTCTTTGCCCTCGCGGAATGGCTTTTCCTTTTTTCCTTCTTTTTCCCCGAACGGGCCGCCGCACGCCCTCTTTTCTTTCCACGGTTTGACGAATGCTCGCCATGGCCGACCATGGCAGGAGGGGACCTCCTGGCCGACCCGAAAAGGGAGTGGTCTAACGAAATCCGTTTGTCCGGAGCACCGGCAGCCCTACATGCAGGCGCGTTTTTGTCGGAAACCCTTTCTCCCAGCGACCGGGAAGAAAGGGCTCGCCGTTTTTTCGATTCCGAACAGGAAATCTGCGAGCAGGGGACGGGGATCCCTCTGCTGGAAGGACGGCGAACCTTCGCTTCCTTTACCGGGGCTCCGCGATCACTATGGACGCGGTTGGAGTCATCAAAAGACCCTGATTGAACACGGAATGCTGGGAACCTCGTGGAATTCAGTCTCTTGGGCAATTTTGACGGGTCTTTTCGGAGCTGATTTTTGGTTGGTTTCTTTGACGTTGTAATTGTATTATGAGTATTCGAAAATAGCACTTAAAGTGACAAGCTTGATTATTTAACACTTTGACTATCAGTTAATAAAAATCGTATGGATGCCAAATTATTAGATGGAAAATGGTATGAATCTTGTGATCAGTTTGAATAAATATTGCATCGAGGGAAAACATTATTCTGGAAGCTAGAATATTTTGTACGGTGATAAGGAAGAAAGAATGGTTTTAATTTTTATTTGAGACTTTTATAGCGTGCTTAACAATGATCAAAAGTAAGAAAAAGTTTGAGAACGTCTACGTCCACTTTCATCCTTTCATTCATTTCGATGAAAAAATAGTTGCGGAACAATTCTGTTTCTCTCGAATCCAATCGTCAAAATATCTACTTAATAAACACTTGTCTTTTAATTCCGACAAGTCCATCGACACTCCTAATACAAAGGTTTGTTGTCCAGAATTTTAAACAAAATCGATCATCGAAACGCACTGCTCCATTTAATCTGCCCAGCAGCCAATCAAACGACGCTTTAATGAGATCTCCAACGCCGACGTGATTTGATGTAAGACAAGGCGCTAGAATCGAACGAGTGGCACGATAAAATTTTATTGGCCATTGCCCGCCAGTATAATTTAACTTATCCCGCCTACGATATCCTCCCAGATTCTACAAATATAAACGAAGTTCATTTAGAGTAATTTTATTCCCCTTTAATTTCTCCTCTTGTCCATTCACCGAGCAACTTCTAGCCCGTTATCGACACGGCGCGCTCGAGCATATTCCTAACCCGATCTAATTTGCTATTAAACAGAGTCATGGCTGTAAAATAATTCTTCGAATTTCCGACGATGGAAACAGTGCCACCCAAAGCAGCACCATCGTGAAATGACCGCGAGGAAATGTCTCGATGCGAAGCTCGCGGAAAACCCCAGGTCGTCGACGTTTCCGCTCCAATTTACCGGCGTTTTGTTCTTCTAAATCATAAACAACGTTTATCCGGAGCAGTGTCCGAGTTCGAGGGACGATAAAGCGGCCGCGGAAAAGTATATTCGAGTTTCCAACGCTCGTCGTTCCCCGAAATCCGTGGATCCGGATAATGCGATCGAGTTTTCGGGTTCCCGGCAAACGGGATTAAAGCGGAGGACGCCATGTCGCGGCTAGAATCCAGCCAAATGGCCATAGTTCCTCTCTCTTTCTCTGCTTCTTCGGCGACCGGTTATAAAAGTTCGAATTTCATGCAGCTACGTCGACCGCGGAGGAGCATACACGTCCTCCGTCCGTGTAAGCGTAAGTCTAACCCCGAAGTTTAGGTACCTAGAGGAGAACAAACTCGTTTCCGATGTGTCCGCCTTGGGCTCGTCTCCCTTCCCCCCTTCGCTCCCCGGTCGCAGTCGCCGGGATCCAAGGAGCAATTCCTATGCCAACGACTTTCCGTAAAAACGTCTCATATCGTGAGACATTGTTAAATATATTACGCCGTTGCTTCGCTTCTCTCGACTGTGCACTGCGCACCGCGCTGCGCAGTAATACATATGTATGGAGAGCCCAGAGGAAGAACAACGAGAGGATCGACTCTCGTCGAGTCGATACGGGATCACGGGTCTACGGGCTTTTACAAGCCCCGGGTGTCTACGTTGATCACGGTCTAGACAACCGAGTCCTTGAACATCCCCCTTAGCCGAAGGAGTCGGAGTTTTATCAAGTAGCGACCTTAGAAGCTGCGATCCATGCCGATGAATTTGAACCTCGAAAATAGCATTGGCAATTTAGGTTCTCATGCTTCTGGATCGACTTTGAAGATTTTAGACGTCGCATTTTGGGTTGAAGAACAGTGTTGAGTCTATAAAGGCAGGATTCGCGAAAAATTTCAGAGCAGCTGCGAAGAAAGACGTTATTCCGAGAGGTAGGTTCTTCGGCGTCTTCTGAGCTGAGATTAGATAGCCCGTTTTGCTAAGTACTACTTTAGAGATTGAAGTAGCGAGCAGGTTTTTCTTTTCTGGTATACGCTCTTCGTGGTTTAGTTAGGTTTAGATCCTCTGTCTCATGTTTGTGAGAATGCCGAGGTCGTCAAAAATCAGTTTTCAAGAAGATTCTACAGGAACGAAAGCGATAGTAGATAGTTTGATGACCGTGTTCAAGAGAAACAAAATTGTCGAACACGAGAAGAAGAATTAGAAATGCGTCCGAATATATTTACTTAAAACTACGAAAATTAAATTCATTTTTCCTTTCTCATCGTCGTAAATCTTCTTTTCGATTCTAGAGCAGTATTTTCCTTCGCTTTCGTTCAATAAACCATAATTTATAATTTCAAACAACAGCGCACTTTTTTAAAACGAAGTCGGTTATCCCCAGAAGAAATACAAAATCCCAGAAATTGGAATTTTTGTTTCCCTTCCGGATTGTTTTGGATTCCTTTTGATGCCCTTTTACTTCCTTTTTGGTTACGCTTTGGTTTTATTTTAGTTTTCTTTCGGCCTCATTTCGGTTTCCTTCTAGTTTCCACTCGGTTTCATTTTGGTTTCGTTTCGGCTTCCTGTTTGTTTCCCTCGGTTTAGCAGTACGCGTGAAATAATTGAATCGTCGTGGCCGAGTCCGGCGTCGTTTCGATCGAAGTCCCCGGGGACGCGTGTTCGCAACAGTGTAAGGGGGTAATGAGCGTTCCAAGATAGCATGAAGTACCGTCCGAGCCGGAGTTAAGGTAAGACTGCACCGGCAACGATCTCCTCCTCCGCCGCGTCCCGGGGATATCTACCCTCTTCCCTTTTATCTCGGCCCTCCCTTTCCCCTGCTTCTCTCCTTTCTTCTTCTTCTTCTTCTTCTTCGACCACTTCCCCCGGAGCGGTTCACGGTTCACGCTATCGCGGACCGAGGCTATATACGGTTCCCCCGTTCTACGGCCCCGGTGAAATTCTTGCATTTTCGCAATCTCTCTCCTCAAGTTTTCATGTCTTCCTCCGAATATCCTCGCCGCTTCGAGTTTCCTCCGCTCGTTCCGCGGGACTTCAGTCTAATGAGACTTCTCTCCGGCGTCGTCGCCATCGAGATAGACGCGCATCGATGTGCCCCGGTGCATACTGGGTGGTTCGCTCTGCACCGTGGCTGCCGATCCTAAAGATATTCTCCATTCCGTGCCAGTGACTTTTATTTCAAATTTTGTCCAGAGATGATTGCAATATTAATCCTCGTCGAAGATATCCGAAGCTCGAAGCTAGCTTCAATCTTCCGCTTCTTTTCAGCACTTGAAGCTGCAAGATGAATTCTCAGAAGCTAGATTCCTTTTTAATAATTACAGTGGAATGCGAAACGGTTGCTTCGCCAAAGAACTCACACTACATCAGCAACATAAGAAAACACGGAATACTGAATTGGAAATGTACCTGGCAAATCGCACTTGACAATGCAACTCTTGCATATGCAATCTGTTCCGAACATTTATCAGGCCACTAGCGAAACCAAACTGTTCAAGCTGTTTTTCTGTCCGCGGTGACAAGTCATCAACATGTTTACCGAACGTCGCAGATTGGATTTTGCTCTGCTATGTGCCAACGCGGCGTCTAGCGGCCACTATCCACATCATTAACAATGTCAACAACTACACGGTCAACAAATTCGATATGCGCAAATATTTGCTCTCTATAATTAGAATCCTGCAGAAACCCAATTCACTGCTGCATCAAAACAGAACTGTTCCCGCGAACATCGAATTGCTCGTGTCGAAATTCGAGTCACTGCTTCACGAGAAAATTATGCGATTACTGTTGCGCGAAATTCGAAGCAAAAATAGTGAAACTATTGCGAACAGATCTCGAAATATCGGTGAACCACCCTGTACACGTACGCATGTGCAACGGTATGTGGTCGTTGGAGGAACCCGAAGGGTTACATGGCTCCGGTACATAAACCCGGTACATAGAAACACCCGGACACACAGGGTCGACAAGTGTTTCGCACACATCCGTGCCCGTACACCGCAGTTCTCTCTCTGGAAATTCGTCGGCGACATTCTTGCCGATCTCCGCCCCCGTGTTCCCCGCCCCCGGCTCTCTCTCTCGCGTTTCCGTCAACCCTCCGAGAGAGTTTCTCTTCCAGGCGTCCTCCATCTCCGCGACGTCTACGTCCTCCTCTCTGGTTTTACGTAGCCAATCTTCGCGTCAACAATGTAATACGCTTTACGTCTCGTTGGAGGCGAATAAAATTTCGCAAACGAAACCCGTTCCTGATGAGAAAACTTACAAGAGGCCCTTCGCCTTTCCGGCCGTTCGAGCGGAATACGGTTTCCCTTGTTTCTGCGGATGGAATGGCGAGCGGGGACGAACAGACGCGGGTCGTAAATATTATTGGGACTCGGAGCCTTTTCCTCCCTTTCCTCGTGATTTTTCTTTTTCTTGGAAACATCGATTGCCTTCGAATTAATTCTTCCGTGGGTGGAGCTTTGCAAGTGCTGCAGTTCGTTTCGTGTGCTCGAAGACAATTTTTGGGCGGTTAAAATGGCACTTTGATTGTGCTAAATGAGTTTTGTATATTTTTTCCTGTGTTTGAAGACCATTTTTGGTGGTCAAACAGTATCTTGTTCGTATCGAATGATTTTTGCAAGTTAAGGATTTTTATTCGTGTGTCTGAAGATAATTTGTTGTGATTAGAGTAGTAGTTTAATTGTATTAAATGATTTTTGTAACTTATGGATTTTTTGAGATGATTTTTCAAGTGTTTGGAAAATAAGATTACCATTACAGTGGTTTAAACGGAATTGTTAGAATTATACATCCCCAAATATTTTTAGCATAATATAGTAAGCACTATGCCAGCAGCGTTGGTTAAGAATTTTCATTGAAGGTCTTACATATTTAAAACATTTTTTACCTGGTTCTAGACAAAACCGCTTGGCCTATATTCAGAGTAAATGAAAATTAAGAAATTGAATGAGACTTTCTTCACAGAAAAATTATAGGAAAAATATCGAACAATATCTAGGTGTTGAAAAAACTAAATTCTAAGAAGAATGTCTAGCTCTGTAAAATATTTTTTGGCATCACTCATTTTTGACAATATTTACTGTAAGGAGGTTTCAAATTCAGAACAACAATAATTCACTATGCAAAAATGAGAAAGTGCAACAAAACGCACAACAGAACAAGAACGTCTCTGTCATCTTCTATAAACAATTATTTTGCAATCCACCTAAAATAATATGAATTCACAATCCTCCAAAAAATAAAATCTGCACACAAGAAAATATGCATCCAATTTCTGTACTACCCCGTTTCATAAATATCCACCCCTAACTTAACACTTTACTTACCGGAATCTTATCAATAGACTTTTCAATCACTGAGCTGCATATAACAATTTTCTCTAAGAGAACATTTTTAGAATAAATTGTTACATTATACGAATCCAGATAATTTATTGTAATAATTTCAAACCGTTACTTAAAAAATTCAGTACTGTTGAACTTCGACTTGAACAAGTGGACAGAAAACAGCCGGTAGATAAAGCGATAACCAAAAAAAAAAACTTGCCAACAATAGAAGAAAACGCTCAATTCGCATGCAACGCACACGCCGCAACAACAAACGCTCGCCCACTCCCACGCACGCGAGCCAACGGAAACAAGCAGACTGACTCACCTGGGGAAGGTCTTGTCCGCGTTTAAAAAAGAATCCCGAAACACGGTATCGGCGTGGTCCTCGCAATTCGTCGCCGCGAAGCGAAGTTCAATTCTGTGGAAGCCCGGTCCGGCGAATCCGGGGGCCTCGTAAAGTCCTCGTGCGAAATTCCGTGCTCGCGCTGATTCCGGGACAGTCGGCGTGCGAATCCGGGGAGAGAAGAGTGGGTGGCGGAGGGTTGACAATGAAAAAAAGAAGGAAAAGAAAAGCCCGGTGCGGTTGAGATACGGCGTTCCCCCGGTCGTGAATCGGTCGGCTCTCGTTGTTCCGTGGCGGACATTGCAACAAGTTGGACATTCCTAAAAATAATGAGGGGAATACAGGCGAAAATAGGGATCACCGGGCAGCAGAGAGATCGGAACGGCGGAGAGGAGGGATCGTCCGGATCCTCGGGGCGCAAATGGGTCCGGCGTGGAGCGGCGATCGGCCGCGAATCAGCGTAAAGAATCCTGTTTACGATATCGCCGGCGCATTTTGCCGGCCGCTATGCGACCGGTCGGCCAGACGGTTAATTGAGGAGGAGTCCTAGATGATGCCCTCGCGGTTCAACGACGACTTCAATTCCCCTGCTCACGCACACCCGTCCGCAAACACGCACGCACTCACGCACGCACACGAAGCGGACGAGGAGAGGCTGTTCGAGCGCCGCCATTCCCTGTTTCGCTAACAGTGTTGCTGCCAAGCCCCGATAAAAGCTGCACTAAATAATCCCCGGAGTTAGAGCTCGCGGAGAGCCACGGTCCGCCCCGAGTACCCGATGTCCGCAGCACACGCGTTATTATTCCGCGTAGTTCACTCCGAGATATCGGTATTAAATAATTCGAACCGTTCTACCCGGATCTCTCGACATCGATGTCCCGTATGATCCGATAGAATTCGAAACGCAGTTGTAATCCCCTTAAACGCGGTTTTATATCTCTGCGATTGTACCGTCAGATTTTTGAGGGATCGGTTCGCTGACCGGGTGATAAAAGAATGAGTTACTGGGCTTTCAACCGTTCGAGTGGCGACTCTGAGGCGCCAGAGAGAAGTTTTTAATTTAATTTATTTAGGGTGAACGGGCGAGATGTTCTTTCAATTTCTGTACAAAGATAATAGTAATGATGACAGAATAAGAATAAAAATCGAAACGAAGGCGATATGATTACAGGATACAAAGCAGACGCAAATCTAGCTTCTGATAACATCATATAATTAACATAAGTGTTAGCCAAATTGAGAATCTAGACACTAAGGACATTTCGTAAACATATCATATACAAACATATTTTGAAAGCCATATTCTGGACTTCGTTCAAGTGCAAAGGTCGAAACAGAAAAAAGTGAAGTTGCTGAAATTCAAAAGATTCTTTCATAGAGAGTAATCGAATAAATTTCTTGATCCCAGCGTGCATTGCAATAAAAGTAGCGGAAGGTCTAAATAAATATAGTCCTTCCGTCGTTATAAACCAACGACGTTCAGAGCTCGGTAGATTTAATGCTAATTAGCATCGACTGGTTTTATGCTGTACACAGGCATGCTGAACCGACAATGGCCCGCGGTACATTTCTCCTCCTTTGCTGCTACATTCGACGGTCCCCTCCATTTCTATAACCCGACGATCGCAGATGGCAAACTCTTCCTTCGACAGTCATCCCAACATTTGTACAAATACGTGTGCGCACTGCGATTTTAGTAGATGCGAAGGGAACTGTTCGGCGTGGCAGCAGAAGAGGAGGAATGTCCTGCAGGCCACCAGCTCTGTATGCGCGTACAACTTCGTTTGTTCACGAGAATCTAAGAATTAATTAAACCAGTTGAGGATCAACGTTCGTTTTTATTTTATTCCAGGGTGAACGATGTCTTGGAAACGAAGACGCGTAGAACCTTTAAGGAGCACGGTCTGCATTAATTAAACCCGAAGATAATCGATGTTCGCGTTTTGCTTCTTGGCGAGTGTATTAACTTAATTTCATTCTTTCGAGTTGATCGTCGAGATTCTTATGCTCTGCCACTTCGCTTCGTATTTTCAATCGGATTTTATGCGGAACAAATTGAAAAGATTTTCAAGAGTCGAACTTATTTGGGTAGTTAGGGAATTATTTTACAAATATCTCTGTTCCATACGGCGGCGCATAAAACGGAGAATCCTAAATCCACGGATTACAGCAGATTGGACACTAATTCGAGAATTAATTTCTTGTTCCAGCATGGAGCCGCAATTTCTCTCCGTATCTATATAGATAAGAGAAAGAACCGATAGAGATCGGTAAATTCTGATCTGGTTCTGTTCGTCATCGTAAATACGGCTGTTTCAGCGAACGCGTACAATTTTTTTCGTGGCTGTACGCGGACCATAAACTCGGAACACAAAAGACGAAAAAATAAATGGAGGATCGATATAGGGTCGGATCGATAGCCGACGGGAGCGCGATCGTAACCGAGACGAAATGTCTGCGCGTGGAATCGATGCAATACGTTCCGTGGAAATTGCATCGACAAACACGTCTACGAAAAGCTGCTATAATTAAAGATTGCAAATATGACATCAAATTTTCGATAAACACTTGCGTCGTCTTTAAAGATCGTTCAATTATAAGTTTCCCATTTCGAAGGAAAAATGTCTTCCTTTCTGCTTTTCTATGGATAATTGGACTGCAATTTCGTCGATTATTTCTCTTAGTTAGACAGAGACGATAAAACTTTGGCAAATGATATTCGCGATATCGTTCGATTGCATCGAGTGAGGGAAATATTAATGACATAAAGGATCGGTTTAATTAATTTACAGAATATCGAAACGTGACTTTGGCGCGTTCGTTCGCCGACGGCTGAGCAATCGCGGTTTCAAGTCGCGTATTCGCCTTTGATCGATACAGTTTCTTCACGATAGACCGTTCGCATGGAAACTAAATAGCAACCGCAAGCCACGCAAGAAATGCACCGCAAATTTCAAGAACTTCCCCCGTTCCGCACTTGACAAGAGCCCGCAGAAACTGCATAAATTTTCGCGAAGCCGCAACTTTGTACAATCTACAAGACCGCCGAGTCCCATAAACACGTTCGGGCCACCGATAGCCATCGTAGTTCCGTATCGCGGAAAGAACGGAATAACTTTATTTAGCCACGCACGACAACAATAAAAGTCGGCCGCAGGATCTGAACGGGCACTCGTAATTTTTCTAAGGCGTTAGAAACCAGTAAACTGGTGAGACCGGCGTTTGAAACGCGAAAAAGGTGCTGCCCTCTCGCTCCCTCTCTCTCTCTCTCTCTCTCTCTCTCTCTCTCTCTCTCTCTTTCTCTTTCTCTTTCTCGAAGAGAAATGGCGCTCATCCGGGTGGTGACCTTGCCCCAAGAAGAAGAAGAAGCCGGAGCGGGTTCGAGGCCCGGTGAATCAACCTTCTACGAACCAATTATCCTTCGTACGAAATAATTCTAGAGAAGCGCAAACTACTCGGCAGGCAGGTGTAGATAATCACCCGTAATGATCGCTCATGCATATGTAGGCCGCGAAGAAACGGAAGAGCCATTTGCGAATGCAGAAAAATACGGTGGCGCGGCCGAACGATTTTTTGCGGAAAGGATGCGGATACGCCCCCTCCAACCAGAAACCGGCTGGCTATTATAATAATGCGTATTTATTACGGGCCTTAGAGCCCTGTATCACAAAATCATTAAAAATACGATGCAAATCGCGCGAGAGCAACGCCAGCCTCCGGCTAGCTTCCCTTATTAATAGACCAACCATCCTTGCGCGACGCCGCGTCCCTTTATACGAACATATTGCAGTCGCAATCTCGTTTTTCGAGATCACGCTGTCTCCTTACCCATTGAAATCACGATTCAGGTGCTGATACAACAAGAATTCATGCGGGACGTTGGATATAAATATATTTCTACTCTTTATAATTCGAATGAATTGTTATCTACGATTCTCGTTGATAAGTTTCTCCTATGCTTTACTGTTTCATATTTCATTCATACTTATTTTTACGACGAGTGTATAAGATCTGCAGTAAATACTGTTCCTGACAGACCAAATGATATATTAACTCGATGTCTGACAACGAATCTCGCAGAGCAAACTGTTTGATCGAGCGACAGATATATTCGCTGCAGCGCGAATAATTCCTGGCTTTATTCGTCGCAATATCTGTTTGTCATCAATCTATTAAAGAATGTAAAAGAGTTTGAACACTTTTACTGCAGAAAATCAATCGACATTTCCCCGCAACTGTCCTCTACCAACGAATTAGAAGCAATTATCGTCGAAATTAATGACGCGATTAGTGACAGTCCGCGTCGCCGTTCTATTTGGAGTAATCGAAGTAAACGAACGAGTATAATTTCAACAATTATAGCATAATTATATTTAATCGATCGACGACAGAAAGTACCCCGTGTTATAATGATAGGACAATACGTCGCATAAGCGACACGTCAAAAAGGAAAAAGAAAATAAGTGATACGATTAAAGATACAATAAAAGATAAAATAAATGATCAAGATAATTAAAGAGTAAAAATGGTGAAAATACTAAAGAATAGTACGGTATGAGGTCATTAAAGTCGCAAAAATAAGATCAGAACAAATAAAAGGGACGCGAACAAGAGAGAAACGAGAAATTAGGGATGACAAAGTGTTAGTCAATTGATTGACCAGCAAACTCGAAGGATCTCCGACAGATTACGGTGACGCGAGGGTCATTCGAATTATTGATTCGAAACTGAAAAATAAAAGAAGCTGGAAAACTCGGGAAAAGTTTAATCCTTGTCAACGATATCGCCATAAAACCCGGTCGAGCAGCCCGGCCGAGAGATAAGAGCACGATCTACCCCGGCGATCGGTGATTCCGCGATCAGCGGAGGATCGATTGCGCGGCGCACGATTTTTTCATAATAATTCGCCGTGTTTTACGAGGAAACGTGAAACCCGATCGTTCTGGCAGGTTAGTTTCACGAAAGACGACCGTGATCTCGTTTCGAACAGGAAAGCAATCTAGCGGTATCGTCCGAGAAGACCAACGGTACCCTTCGACGTTAAATGGTTTGGCAAGGTATAAAAAAGGGGTTGTCTTTTCCCCTCTCCTACGGACCGGGATCTTCTCTCACGAGGATCGTCGAGAACCTAAAGAATCTTTTTCCGTGCCAACTTTTTCACGTATCCCCTTGGCCGACCGTCGGGTAAGCCTTTACCTAGTTACCCCAGATTACTGTTAGCCATTTTTCTACCGTTCCTGCAGGAATTTCTTACTAGCGAGCACCGAGGTCGACTGCTGCCACAGTGTTCTCTGTCCGAGTACGGTAAACCGAACGGAAATCGTGATTTATGAGGTCCTAAATCCTTCGTTTGGAGGATTAACCAATTAGCTGATTTCGACAAGTATACTCGTAACGCTAAATGTTGTCATTTCTGTATGACAAATTTACTCGTTAACGCTAGATCACCAAAAGCAACATTTTACATTAGTTTATAAAATGAGACATTTATTCTGATTTTGAACGTGTGCTGTTGTATTATTTGGTACAAGTAGTACATATATTGAATAAAATAACTCATACATGTTAAAGAAGAATTAGTAACTCTTCATTTTGACGGATTCCATAAAGCTAGTGTTAAAACTGATTAAGAAGAATGTATACTTTGATATTCTTTATTAAATTATGCGTTTCGTAAAAGTGTCGTATTTAAACAAACTATGAAGAAAATCTAACATATACAGTATAATTACAGTCACATAAACAGATTGCAACAGCTAACTGGTTAAAATTGATTTGGTTCTACTGCGAGATTCTCGTATCAAGAAATTACAGAGACAAAATAATTTTGGATCATTTCTGTTTCATTTTCCTTGTAGAGCTCATTTTTGCGTGCAATCGGTACGCTGTTTGGAGAAATGGCTAACGAGAGCAGGAGTTGCAGAATAACATTTAAGACAGAGAAAAATGCAGCGAACAGAAGTACCAAGGTGGAGAAACATGATGTCCAGAGGAGTTATTTATGCTTTCTTGCGAATCAAGCAAGCTTATCGAAGAACGTTTATGAAACCGAGTTGTAACCTTTACAGTCGCCGTGCAAGTTGAGATGTAAATTCTCTGTTTTAGTGTCCCCTCTAATAAAATCAAAAAGAAGTTCCGTGCCTATCGACAAGTTTATTAAACGAAGCATAAAACGCAGGCCTTATTCATCCTTGATTAACTTCTTGTCGCGCACGGTGTGTTCTATATCTTCGCACCGGTGCGCCTTTTTGTTCGCCGGTTCGCAGCACGAAGGAAGATTAAGTACGCCGATTAGAAATTTCCATGTCCTTTTCCAGTTAATAAAACTCGGGATGCTCCAGAAAGCATCGCGTCGGTTTATAACCTTCGTTCATTGAACCGTGAGCGTAACAAAAAGCAGTTCCAGTGCGCGTCGATACGCTTTCCATCGTGGTCTCTGCTCTTTTCTTGTCCTCGTGACGAGTACGCCATCATGGAAAACCAGATCGTCCGTCTCAAGCTTTTTAGATGCAGTGCAAAATTTTTTTAAACGAAACGTTGCGTTTTGTAGCGGCAGAAATTGCAGATCACTGCGTCGATTTTTCCGAGCTAAGGGTGGTTTTAAATTAATTCTTGATTAGTATAATTGTTTGTGAGATCACCTATACAGTGGGCTGTCCTATAACTAATTAATTATTTCTCGATACTATAAATTTAATTCATTATATTTAAATTTTATACATTGAACATATGTGTAAATGTATAAAAAATTATAAATATTGTTGTATTACAGCACTTATCTACACTTAATACAACACTCAACCCTTCTTAATCATAATAAATCTCTTTACAGATCACAGAAGTTTACAGTAAAAATCAATTGCACCAAATAATAACTTGAAAAGAGAACAACGAGATAGAAGACAATGAAAATCTCTGAAAAATCAGAACATGTCCAAAGGTAAGCAACGAGCCAAAGATTTACCAGTAAGTATCACGAAAAGCCACGATTTTTCCATCGAACGAAGAAACCTTGTAAAAACCGCATCCAACCCCTCTCTACAGGTATCCCAGTCTAGGAGCACCAACAAATTTGAGGTCCCAGGTATTCCAAAGGTGAGACTTCCAATTGGAGGAAGGTGACCTTAAGGGAGGGCCGGTAAAAAACGGGCTCATCCTGTGTCCAGAAGAAAAAGTGGGGAGCAGGGTGCCTGCGTGGGCGGACAAACGTGCAGTTAGCAGAAGCTCCGTGAGAACGTGCACCGAAGTGCTCGCGAGCCACCTAAACGATCGATACCAAGTTCGACGACGATCAGGGAACTAACTAATCTTCGGAAGCTCGTTAATCTATCAACGACGCGGGACAGTCTGCCGCAGAGTCTGCCGGGTAAGTTATAAACTGTTGACCGGAAGAGGGTGCTGCATAAACCCTGGACGCTTGTTAATTTACCGCATTGGCCGGGAAACTCGGTGGCCCAATTAGCAAGCCGCCCGGCGATTCCGTAATTAAGGAAAACGCTCTGAACGTCCCGGCTGCATTTTCAGTTTATTATCTGGCGTTATACTTAGCGGGACGAGATGAGCACCGGAATGCGGCAGATCGAGGCGCAGAATCGACGACTTCATCCAAGCCGTTTATTCCAGGCTTGATCATCCCGGGTGCTGCACCCCACCGATAAATAATTTCGCCGGTGCGGCGGGCCGCTCGCGGGATTAATTAGCGGCGCGATAAAGTTTCCGCGGACGCGTAACCTCGCTATCGCGGCCACGTTAATATATCGGCGGCCGACGCGTTACATCCCCGCCGATGTAATTTCTCGCTCCGGGCAGCTCGGTCTCGCAATAAAAGAGACCTCGACTGCCTGCCAGCCAGCCAGCCAACGCCGCGCCGCCAGCCGAAAGATCAAATGGTGGACGCGTGACGAGCGAGTTCGGACCACGGCGAATGAGAAGACCCGGCTGCTACAGCTGTATGTATACGTAGAAGTGCGCCAGATGAGAAGCTCACAACCGACCATGCCGGAATGGAGAGCTGAAGTGACGGCCACTGCGGCAACGCTGCGGCTACCTCGACTTTATTCATGCCCGACCAAATGCTACGGTCTTGTAATATGCTCTTGACGTGTACTGGGTGGCTCTGCCAGCTTCGACAGCCTCCGGGTTGGGCAACTCTAGCCGGTGATAAGGTCGCTGCGATAAGAGTTCACAATGAGCCGAGTGTTTGCTGAAGAACGACGTGCTTGGGTTCTATTTTATCCTAGTAGCTTAGACGGTATTGGAGAATTTTTACAGATACAAGGGTTACGAAATTCTAACGATCCTTTGCTGATAAAGATCGCAGAGATCGAGCATCTCCAAGAAGGACCTTTGATACAATTTGAACTTAGTTGATCCTACAGCATTGGAGAATTTTTCCAAATTGAAGTATAAACAGCCAATAGTCAAGAATTTTTTAAACAAAACAATTACAATAATTTCACCTATAATCCGTGAAGTTATTTAGATTAACATAATGCAACAGGATCTTTTGGAATAATTATTTAGAAGAAAATTATGGATCTTCTCTTAGACACAGTTCAGTCATTGAAAAATGTATTAATAAGTTCCCAATAAATAAAGTGTTAAAGATATACTCAAAGTCAAAATTTTCGAAAATGTAATTCACATGCAGTATGATTCTCAAATGTAGCAGAAGTCTTATCAACCCCTTAACTTGTAAAATCAAACTCGACTATTTGTAACCCTCCGCGACAAACTAACGTATGTACCGCCATCAATTTTACATCGGTTTCGAGGCAACGCAAGCCATTCCATTTCCCTGAATTCTGAAGATTGTCTTTTGCAGGGCCACTCCCAGGGAATCGTCTTTTGTGCAAGCAATGCATTGCGCCGGTTGATGGGACAGCCAGTATTTCGTAGAGAACGTTCTAGCTGGATTATGCGTCGAGGACATTGTACCGGCTAAAATCGTCTTGGCTATCAAAACTCGCATACCACGGGAGATATGCTGGCTCAGCGAATATGCTAGAGACGACACGCCTCGAGTAGATCTCTATCTGCTGTATCTTCAAGGGGTGACAACGAAAGGTTCGCGTGACGCTGGATTGTTAGATGAAACGAGCGACGACAAGATGGTAGAAGACCTACATCAGGACTACGCTGCTCCTTTCCTTCTAGCTGTTTTATTGCGAGCCGATGCTTCAAAGCTGTCTTATAGCATCTATGTGCTCACGATTAAAAGGAGTTTATCTGATTTTTGGTGTGCCGTCAGCAATCGGCCTATTTTCCGGCCTGGTGACTTTGAAATTTATTGTGTCCTTATAGTTCTGTTTTGTACTACTGTTTCACTGATGCGTTCATCTAATGCATTCTTATACTCTCGATGAGTATACTCGTCATAACAAATTCAAATTCGAAAATGTCGACAGTTCGAAATATTAATCGAGATGTGAGAAAAGTATATTGGAACATAGGATCCGAGTTTTTGCCCCCTCGTAGATATTTTTATTTCATAAAATCTACATTATTAAATAATGTAACAGAAAGTATACACTGTCTACATCAAAGATTGTTGTTTTTAAAATCCCCAGATGCTAATGAGGAGCTTCAATTTTTATTTTCAAGTTGAGCAAACTTCAAGGACAGAAACCATTTTTCCAGAACGAACGTAGAAAGAAAAATTAGTTTAAGGACCCTATGATTCAAAAAGCACGTTCCGCAAATCGACGAACGCCAATGAGAGCTCCTTCGACCCTTAATACCTAATTCCCGGGTTCGAACAAAGTTGCCTGAAGCCGCCAATCACGTTTATTTTTAGCTCGGCGAAGGTGCACCCACAATGCAGCAAGAATCCGAAGGAGAAGAAAGAGCGATGGAAGAGACACCAGGAAGGTCGCGATCTCCAATTTCCCTCACGTCGGCCAAACGCAATCGAGCTTCCGTTCGATTACGATCTCCATCCAATGGGGGTTTCTTTTCTCGAGAACCGAATCCGATAAATTCATCGCGTATACGGTAGCGGCACGAACCGTGGCGTTTGTAAATTATACAGTCGCAATCTCCGAAGTGTCGTAAAGCCGATATCTCGTCGGTTTATTCTTTGCACCTGCCCGAATAAAAGCGGGCCGCCGGACCGGGATCCGCCGATAAATTAGGCCACGGTTTAATTGCGGAATAGACGCGGCCAGCGCCACGCGGCGCGGCTGGATAATGAAATCGCAGCATCGTGCCGCGCTTCTCTTCCTTTTTTCTTTCCGCTCCTCTAGAAATTGCTGGCTCTATAACGAGACAGCCTCCTCCTAGATGCATCCGGCCGTCGTCAGAAGAAAACGGAGACTCGCGAAATGAAAGCTCGTTTGGCCTCGCGATCGCGCGAGCCTCGTGAAAAAGAAAAGCTGCGCGCGAAAAACGTCGAGATGACTGGGAAGAGAAGGGCGAGGAGGAAGAAGATGAACACAGAGCCCGACTTTATTTTACGCGACGACTGGTCCTGAATGTCAGCTGCTACAACGTTGGCTGTACGCGCCGCGTATGACACTCTCGCGCATAAATCTCGGGGGATACGCGGTTAATTGTACTATCGCGATAAATCAAACGATCAGCGGGGGACCGTAATTACCCGTGCGTGGACAATGATAAATCAGATTTAAACACGTGGCAATCGTAAAATGTAATAGCCACGCGGCTTATGAATATTACGGTAAAAGTGCGAACGCCTTCCTTTATTCCGCTGCGATCAGCTATTCTGTTCGTTCTTTCTCTGCTTTCGGACGATTCTGTAGTTGCGCTTGTCTTTTAGTTAAATAACGACTACAAATGGCTGCGATCGAGCTAAAAGTTGCAGCGAAATAATCGCGACAAACCTCAAATTTCCTATAATTTTCGAAACTAGTAGCATCGTCTAGCTCGCTGTAAGTAATCGAATTAAAATGAATAATAAATGGATATAAATTTCTCGCTTTGTCTCTTACAGATCCACGATCGTTCGACCCGAGAAATACATTTACTACACAGCTGGATTCAATGGTCGCAGCAATAAATATCGATACCAAAGAGGAAAGGCGACGAGCAAAAGCTGCCGCAATAAGGCTAACTGGATAAAATGAATCGCGTTGAACCGTGCACCTGCGCATCGGCGTGGTGCGATAACATGCTAAAAAGTCGGCCGACATAGTAGCTAGGCGGAATGATTGTTATTAGATCAAAGTTTACGACGCCGATAAAGTCGCCGGCGATTCCGGCGCGGGTACTCCGCGGCGATGATTAATCATCGATCGTTGCGTTGATTCCCGGCGATCGATCGAACGTCCGTTATTGATCGGCGATGGTTTCGCGGGTATTAATCGCGGTTACGGAGCGATATTTCAATGGGGGACAAAAGATTTACGCGGGGTCGTAAAGGGAGGCCTTGATCGGGTATCTCGCCGCGCCATCCACAGGAGTTTATCCTAACTACTTACGCGATTCCCAGCTGTTCAGGAGAATGTCGGGTCGTTTAAGCTATGGCCGTCCACGCGACAAGAGAAGAGGCAAGAGGAGACGATACGGGAGGCGAGATGAGAAGAGAGACGCCACGTGTGCACGCACGCACAGCCTCATACCCGGGCTGCGTTTACCAAACGACTGACAACTGATGGGACCTTCTCTCCTCGATAGTTGATCGAGGCCAACGAACGACAACGATCGCGTCCTGTTCGCTATTCGCGGCGCGGACTCGCAACACTGTTGCGAAAATGGCCACCGTCCGGACAAAAGAATGACTCAAAATACGGGGCCACGTGACCCGTTGCAACACGAACGCATCTCGCATACATTCATGTTATCACGAACCGTCTCGCCGCGGAGACGTTTATGCTAATTCGCGTTTTAATGCCGCGCCAGGCGAAAACAGATATTTATTTCTCTAATTGGTGACTTCCTCTTGATACGAGATAAAATGCGTACAGTTGCGCGTTAATTGCGCGAACTTAATGGTCCTTTTTGCGTTCGGATCCATATAAACCGCGCGAATTGCCCGGTTAGTCCGTCGTGATTGTAAATTATGCATGCTAACGCGACGGTTTTCTGAAACACGCTTGCGACACTGTATAGTTTGTTGTATCGATAAAGAAACCAGTCAAAGGTGTTACCGATCATTTACCTTTCCCCGCTAATTGGCCACTTCGGGATATGCTATTGTTTCTTTCCCAGTTAACGGCTATTAACAGTTTATCGATTCGACATCGCAGTCCTTATCTCACAGGAATATCAATACGAGGCTTAATGTACTTATAAAATGCGCAGCAAAAATATATGCAACTGGCGAATGCAGTTAATTAAAAAATTTGCAAATCCTCTGTTCTCGAAAATAGAAATCTTCATAGATATCATAGATGAGATACAGTTGCTAGATGTTAAGTTAGCTCCATCACCCTGCATGTTAATTCCTGGATACAAATACTGTGCCTTTAGTAATTATTTCTCAATCGACAATGTATGTAGCAAGGTTATAATACATGAATTATTAAATACAAGAACAAATATTCGACTATTGAGTTAGGTAGTAATGGTGATGTTCTCTTGCCAACTATAGATCTACCAATGTAAAGGATCCTGTTACACCTTGCATTCGTCAGTAGCTACAGTGCTGAAAGAAGGAATGTTAAACCGCGCCAGACATCGAGAAACGAGACTCGTCGATATCCGGCGACAAAGGGGGTGGCCAGGGTGCGAAGCGGATCGATGATAAGCAGAGGAAACTGGTGGTTACTGACCTGTGTGAACGAGTTTGCAGAAAGTTCCGATGAGAGCGTCGTACATCATTCAAGCCGGGGCCGATTAGGCCGGGTCACGTGGTCGTGGAACACGCGTGCTGGCACTCGTCGAAGGGGAATCACCGGGAAGGCGTCGCAGGGGCACGCATGCGCAAACGCGCGCACGTTCACTCGCGACCGCGGCTGCGACACACACGAGATAGAGATGCCCGGTCGCGACGAACTCTTTTCCACCCGGCGACGGACGAGCACACGTCGAAAACCCACACACGCGGCTCCGTCGGGTGAAATTTCGTGAAACTGACGGTCGACCCGGCCGCGTGTCGTGCCTCCAACTGGTCACAGTTAATCCCCGCGGAGTTACTCCTCCTCCTCCTCTGTTCCCCCGCATACATGAACGCGAGGAATGCCAAAGAACTGCCGCGGATCCCCGATATAACGCGAAGAAGCGAATCACGGTTTGATTACGCGTCTAGTTTTGGCACGCGCGCGCGCTACCTATCTATGCGGACGCTTCCGCAACTAGCCGGAACCGTTTGGGACCGATAGAGCTTGGGACTCGTTTGTAATCGCGACCAGTGAATTTAGTCTCAAATCGCGGTTGGAGATTGTAGATGCTGCTACTAGAAACCTCTTTGCTTTGTTTCATCTTTGTGCACTCATTCGAGGGATTCGGTCTCTTGAAAGTATCTTTAATACTGTCTTGGACTATAATAACAATTTCGAAAACAAATTGAACGTAACTATACTGCGAATTTCATACATTTATAACAAAAATGCATAGATCAAATACAAAATGCCAAAAACATTTATACAATCTGAAAATGTTATTGCATTACTATAAACTCATTAGAATGATTCAGAAAAGAGATAAATGTCTATATATTTTCTGCATCCTATTATTATTAAAGACAATTTTTATTTTGCATAAAAATCCGCAGTCTAGTTATAACTTAAAGTAGGAATAATTATCTGGTCTTGGAAGAATGATCTTCTCCCCATTGTCTACTATTTCCCTAGACTTAGATCACGAAGTTATTTAAATTATTGGGATCCAGTTGGGTCCTCTTTGCTACAAATATGTCCGACAAGTAGGACCAGAGTAACTGTAACAATTGCCTACCTCGTAATTACGAAATAGCCAACCTCCCACTTTTGGTTAACAAACAAAAACTGTCTATCTAATAATTACCATGACAGACTCGAGCTATGACAGCCAAGAAAAGGAACGGAATTGAAATCTGTCCTTGAACGACTGCATTCAAACTAACTTTAACAGCTGCCCTCTATATGCAACTATCCAATGGACAACCCAGTAATTTGCTACTCTTTGATCATACCATTCAAAAACAATTAAACAAGCTAAGTTACTGAAGTTCTGTACATACACAAGCCACGTGGGGGTCCATGGTTAAGTTTGGCCAATACCGCTCGCATCGAGGTGGGGTTACTTCTACAATGAAAGGAGATTACACAGCCGGCTGAGAGTCTCTCGTGGGTCCCAAAGGTAGACGCACTGATCCCGAACTCCCGTCTGTCTTCTAAACAGAAAAACAAAGCACTGGACGATACGGCGACGACGACTATCGGGGATCGGCGCGCGCGATTTCGCGGGTAGGAAACGCGCCGGAAACGGAACAGAAGCGCCGATGAAATATGTAGTCTATGACATAATCGAAAGTCGGCCGGCCGGCCGAGCCCTGTTTATTGGCGCTGGCGTCGACGTCCACGGCCGTGCCGCCGTCCCTATACGTCACTTTCGTCCGCAAAGGTGTTGCTGCCGTAGGTGGTACGGTCGTTTCGGTCCTAGGTAAACGTGGAGCACATCCGAAGCAGCCTCGAGAAGACCCTGCCACGTAAGGTGGGGGTTTATGGGTTTGCATCCTATGTACTCCATCGTATCTCTAGTTATGGCGTCACGACAAAACCCGACTATATAACCTCGCAGGCATTACTTTGTGTATCGAATGTACGAGTGAGCGACGATCTGCATGCCCGTACTCATCCATAAATGGATCCACGTGCGCGACGGATGATTCTTGCCGCCTGTAACCGGCTGACAGAAGGATTCAACGGCAAGAATTATCGACGCACCGTGTCGGTGTTCCTCGCGCTGCCTGTGGCATACACTGTTGTCCAAAAGTTTCTGCTATGTAATGTACGCAATGTCTTACTCAATTGCTTTAATCCGCTCCATCCTTGCCTTGAGAATCTGAAGTGATAGAAGTGGGGGAGACGCGACTATGTACGGTTAAGAAAGAAAATTGTCAAGTAGGCCCTGAACTATACATGCCAAAATGTTAGAAAGACTATTGAAATAAATTATGAAGTCTCCATAAACTTAACTGACTGTAAATTATCTTAACAATAAATTTGGTCAGTGGACAATATATATGTTAATAAACAAGAACACTGTTTATTTTTCACAATGAGGAAAATGTGACTTATGCCACTGTGATAAATCGATCAGGTGCACTAAGATCGATAAGACATACGGTTGTCTCAGAAGTTCACCTGTATAGTAGAGACGGTAAGGTTACGGTTTTGCACGACTCACCCGTTAGAGGCAGCGCAGCGAAACTTTTGCAGGGTAATGTAGCCCTCATTTTTGTGGCTGGTGGATGACACGAGGGAGAGCTCGTGTAACCGAGACGGTCCGGTAAAAGGTAACATTGCATCTTCATGCCGCGTATGCCGTTGCCGGAGGATTTTAGTAAAATTGAGTTCCCCCACCCACGCTCCCTTCACAAAGTAAGCTCGTCTGCGGCTTGTACCCAGCGCTGCCAATACGCCAGCGGCGAGGCGGGGCGAAATTGAAGCTTACTGCCCCCCTCCCGGCCGCCCCCGCGGCCCTTACATCTTGGTAACTTTATTTTTACCCTTTGCTGAGAACTTCTTTAGATTAAAATTTTAATCCGTGGCTTGATGACCGAGCCGGGCATTTTTAAGGTGGGATAGTATCACGCGGGTTATATTTTTTTTATCGTCAAGTATGCAACGGTATAAATGAAACGCGCGGGAGCTGTATAGACGAATATTTAAACGATTCCCTTGCGCTTAATGAAAGCTTAGATTCGAGGGAAAAAAGAGAAAGGAATTCCTCCGTTTTGGAGAGGTTATATCAAAATTAAAAATTTTGACTTTGTTACTCAAATAGTTTATGATCGAAGGATAGAATCAACAACGTTTCATCGGCGAACTCTTTTACTATGTGTTTCACCCATACAAGCATGCCTAGCAGACGCTTATACGATCGGTAAAGTAGGACGCGACAAGTTATCGACCTGTGTAGAGCGAACCGTCGGAGACTGCGCTATAGGTGATTGTATAGTTTCACAGAAAGATTATTAATAATCAAACAGGCGCTAAACAGCTGCGAAGTTAACTCTGTATAGGACAGCTAATTAAAAAGATCAGTATGTTAAATTTAAAGTACACAATCCGCAATTTCAATATTTGGCGGCAACTGAGTAATTCAAAAATAAATGGCGGTAACTCAAATATTTAAAAGTACAAACAACCGAGTAAACATTGCGCAGCTTGTTCTATTCGAAATTGACAACGGACCTAAGCTATTTAAAAAAAAAAAAACACCGATGCAATACGTTTTATCAGATTGCGAAGTGTGCTGCGCCAAAAAATACCCCCACCAGGGATCCCCTAGTATAGGGGAAATCCGTGGAGCGTTACCTGGCCTCAACCTAACCTACCATTACTGTACCCTGCGAGGTTTACCATAAACAAGGATGGAAAGACCAGCCGGTGGGACGGAAAGCTTCGTTTGAAATCCGGTGGAGGGGGAAGTTCAGGACAGAGAGCGGCCATGATGCTCCGGGCGGCCAATCAGCGCGGCGCTTTGTCCCGTTACTGCGTAATGGCCGCGGGACACCGCCCAATGTAAAACCCGGCAGACGATACGCTTATTGGACACGAAGGCGTTAAAAGTTTTATTGCATGACTGACAGTTACACCTCGCATTCGAGACCCCGCCACCGGTCCCCTCTCGCCCCGTTCACCCCTAAAATCGTAAAAGATCTGTCGCAGCCCGCGCGTTCACTACGGGAAACCCACCAACGACTCAGAATGCCCCCTGGACTACGCCCTATGAACTCGCAGCGCTTCATGTCGTCCAGAACTCCATTTTCTCACTGTTTTCCACCCTCCCGCCGCGTTTTCAACCGCGTGGCCTTCGAATTTCAACGTACGCGCCGCCTTTCCAAATTTGAACATTTTAATTCACTAGTCCCGCCCTCTATCCTAAGTGCGCGCATTTCTTAAGACAATTCAAATTTGTCGTATTTTTACTTAAATTTGAACGAATGCATCGGACCCTTCAATTTCATCCTTCAAAATCATCTATTCCCGCCTTAAACGCACATGTCCCCTTGAACCATTCAAATTTGATGTATTTTTATAATATGAAAATTCTCTAACCCATAAACAAATCAAATTAATTTCATCTTGACTTGAATTCCAACATACATATGCTTGGAATAATTAGCAATAAATAAAGGCGCGTGCTTCGAATTTGAAAACAGGGTTAATGGGTCTCTACGTGGCTTTTGATTCAGATATTTTAATTAGAAAATTCCTGGCACGTAGCTAGGTTCTCATTCACCTGACGCTATGCCGCTTAGAAAATATGTCTAATAATTTTCAGCCTTGTTTTATTAGATGCACAATTTGAGGTGCCAGCGTCTCGAGAATGCATCTGTGGAAGAACGGCAGTGTTTTGAAAGGAAACATGCGAAGTGCGGTGGCGGAATTTTAACAAGAAAATTCTCTGCGAGTTTTACTTCGTTGCCTCGCTTGTTTAGCGACTAGATGGAGTTTCGTTGCTACGTTCTTCGATCATCAATTTCCGAAATACCAGGAACCATTATTCCGATTTATTTACTATTTCTTTTTTCTCGAGCGAATCGAAGCATCTCGAGCGAATAAAAACGCTCCGAGCAAATTATTTCCAGGCAAAACCAATTGAAAGTATAATCAACGATTATTTGAAATTCGATAGGAACGATTTTAGAGTTAGACCAGCAATCTATCCAGCCATCAGAATCGCAAGAACAGGAAGTTCAATTAACGGACTCGCGTAGCAGCAGTTAAATGCACGCCAGAAAAAATATTCT
>CM052158.1:7116851-7161892 GCA_028455555.1 Augochlorella aurata | reverse complement strand
CTAGCAGGACCTGGTAACAAACGCGTTAATTAACGTTTCGCCGTACAGATGAAACACGAAGAACAGAGATAAATGTTTGGTAATAAAGAATCTCGGCATCGAAACAGTAAACGAATTTTAATGAAGCTAATGCTTCATTTATCTTTATATTTCCGTATTCCTCGTTGTCTAAAAATCCGAGCAGGATAGTTAATTAACGTTTAGCAAAAAATCGTTTAATTCCGGAGGTGATCCAGCGATCCAGTCCAAGCGGAATGAAAAGGGAAGCCTCGTGCCCGGACTGCGTTTAATTATGCAGAATATGATAGCTCCGCAGCTATTAACCGTCTAATTACTCTTTCAATCACAACGCGTGTGCGCGCACATTTTACTATGTACGTAGATAGCTGCTCGTTCGCGAGAACGAGCATAGAGTTCAACGCATCCCGAGCACGGCGCTCCCATTGTTTCCCCTCTTTCACGCATCTTTTCGCATTCGGAGCGAACAATAGAGCCGCCCGTCGATTAGCCGCTGTAAATCGTTTGACATCTGATTTCTCGCAGCGTGTAATCTGACGGCTGCGTAGATCGTTCCGCGTGAAACCCCCGGGGTTTCCAGCCGCTCGAGAGCAACGGCTTCTTACGGTTTCGCTCCTCGGGCACCAGATTTTATTTGAATAATTAACCGAACTGGATTATCCGGTCTATCGGACTTTTACCTCTCGCGCACGGTAAGAAATCGATCTTCCAGTAGATGTCACACGCGTTTCCTCGTTACATTAATTTACAGCGTCGCTGTTGCACCATGAAATAATCGCGCCGTTGCATTTCCTGCCGCAATCGAGTAGACAGTTTTCAAGGGAACAGGATTTTCCTTGCTTTCACGTTCTTCTAAAAATTGATGACGCGGTCTGTCCGTTTCTGTAAAAATCTTTTAGGATTCGTTAAATCGAAATCACTGGCGAAACGCAAACGGAATAACAAGTGTGCGACCCCGGGGGAAAGACGGACAGCCGTCCAAGCTAAAATCCCGACGATTATGCTGTGCATTTTTCATACATTCAAAGCTGTCTCGCTTCGTGAATTTAGTATCCGGAAATTCAAAAGCAGTATTTTCTCCGCAGTCGTATTTCTTGTATACTAAGCACTTGCGCCGCGACGATTTCTTCCACAACTGCGTTCCTCAGCCCCGCTTCTCTCTTAATCATTTCCGTGATAAGGAAAATAAGGCAATTTTTGTTTCTTATTTTTTGTTTCTGGAGTTTGATAGCGGAGAAATCAAATTTTGTTTCGATTTAATGGATTATCTGACACGTTCTTGCAATAAATTAATAATCCCCTTGATAAAACGGCAAGCTTTCTATTTCCTGGATGTCCTTATTCGCTTTTATTCCTAGACTTTGAAGAATCAATTTTCGTTTCAATTTAGGAGAAACGAGTGACATTTACATTCAATAGATAACGTATAAAATTCTTTACGACGTTGTTACACCGCAAGGGGTTAATGCAGAGCTGTACAGACCCTGCAGAATATATTAACAGTACCCGGAATCCTTTTATATTGTAAAAAGAACCGAAAAATCAGCTTCGTAAAATATCTCTTAAACTTGCGAAGAATCTTTCAGCCAGTATGCAGTGCGTTGGAGACGCTCCGAAAAGATGATCACAGGCATAAGGGACGGCGGGGGCCATCATCGAGCCAAGGTTTAATATATCGTTAGCAGTCCTCTTATCAAAAAATCTGTGACGCTGGACGGTTCAAGCACCCGTTGAACGTTCGCCAGGCAAAATGGCAGCGATCAGCGCCGAAATGTTCTGGTCCCGATGGAATTCCTGCGGCGATTCCGCAGGCGGTGTATGAGCTCCGACCGCGAATGCCGTCCAGGAATTCCATGTCGGTCGTGTGTGCGAGTTCTCTCGGTGGAAAGAAACGAAAAGGAAGCGGAGAGAGAGAGGGGTGGCAGAGAAGGGATACGGTCGGTTCGTTATGCGAATTTTAATTTCTCGGCGACGCGTTCGGTAACGAAGCTCCGACGATTAAGCGTTCCTCGGTGACTTTAATAAGTGTTACCCGATACAACGGCGGACGGGGCGAGGCGCGCGATTTTAATTGGACCGACGACGGAGCAGTAAACGTACTCGCGGACCGCATTAAATGGCGTCTCGTTTCCATCGGGCGAAAACCCGAAGACAAATTTACGTCGCGATATAAGCCGTTCGTAAAAAGAAGAAGGGATCCTGTGGACAACGCAGCGGAGGGCGCGCCGCGAAACCTCGCTGTGGAGAGAAGAGAGTGAGAGAGAGAGAGAGAGAGAGAGAGAGAGAGAGAGAGAGGGGAACGGACCGAATGGGAAAATAACGTTTCTCTCGTCCGTTGTTCCATGGGAGAGCAGCATTACCGGGAATTACGTGGTTCAGGGAAACCAAACGATGCGATCGATCCAGACAATGCCTATGCAGTCGCGGTACATTAATTTCTTTCCCGGAATCGTAGTGGGTCATGCGCTGCGCGGAATTTATTCGACGGGAAACGCAGAAGGACGTGTCTGCTGTTCGAGGAAATTTTTCGCAATTCCTGCGTCAACTAAATTAGCGAGATGTCCGCGAATGGTGTCACGGTATTTTTGCTTGAATCGGTATGCTGGCGTGAACTTAACCCTGCCGTTCTTTGTGGCTGGAATTCAAAATGCCGCGCGTCACATTTGCGTAAATTTAAATTAATGTATGAATTGTAGCATATAGGATTTACGTATTTATCGGAGAAAAAGTCACGAGAACGTATTCGATAGATTCGGATCAGTTATACAATTTCAATTACCATACTAATACGAAAATTGCGTAAAACTGTTCAAAATCTAATTATTTATCAAACCTTTTACGCGAAGCTATTTTATCTTGAAAACTAAAATATTTCTCCCCACGAAAATTCTATCGTGTGCGAACCTTTTTATACTCGTTCTTTGTAAAAATTACGCATACGTTCTGTGTTTATAGCAAACGTCACGATAAAACCTTGTTGATGTGGACCAATAAAATACTCGAATAAAATATTCAAATGTAAAATATTTCAATAAAATATTCGACTAGAAAGAATGCACTCGAAAAGATTCGAAAAAATTCGATGCCTGAGTCTTCACTGGCTTACGCCTTTCTTTCCGTAAAATCATGTCAATTTACAAGTACCGAAAACCTAATCTCCCTCGGCTTTTCATAGTCGCTGGAACGATTACAACCTCCCAGTGACTTCACTATCGCGACACCATGGAAATTCAAGCCAAAGTCCAATCTCCCAGAAAAATAAAATACGAAGCGCCTTGCAGGCTAACGACTAAGCAAGAAGATGAACACATTGTGCTAGCGAGAACGTCGGCAGACAGGATCTCAAGGCACCGCGACGGTGGCTATCGTGTTAACGTCTCCGAACCTTCCCCGTCTCGAATTAAAACGTGAGGGAAGTTTAGCGCCGCGTGTGCTCTCGCACAGCCGCGCGACACATGTCGCGATCGGTGTCCGTATTAATTCCAATTAAGGCTCGGATACCGGGCTCGTCGACGACCGGTCTCTCTCGCGAGCTCACTCCTGCGATCTCTCGCGCGAGAGAGCCCGGGAGAGAGCGCCATGCTCCGAGAGGGATTGGATAAACGACGATATAATAAAATCTGAAAACGACGGCACCGAGCAGCGTCCCTCGGCGTTATTATCCGGTTGCTTTTCCCAGAGCAACGCGCTCTGCTCGCCACGGGGCCGTCAAGGGAGAGAGCAAACGAGAGAGCGAACGAGAGAGCGGACAAGAGGGAAAGAGAGAGAGAGAGAGGGAGTTGGCGCGGCGTGTATCCTACGCGAGGAGCATAAAATAGCCGGTTAAATGCGCCGAACGAATACGAAAAAGTCTAATATGAGGAACCCTGCAGCCGCAGAGAGCTCGGCCCCGAACGACCGTCCGAGTTTATGCCGGCGGGGCCCGGCCCCGGCCAATCGGAGCGCCGGATTTCAAGGGACGAGTAAATAAATTGAACGAGAGCCCCGCGACCCGCTCTCTCTTCCCGGAATCGGTGAGACATCTCTCCTGTGCCCTGCCCCCGAAATCGCCAACGAAATCAAGACCGAACCCGCGATCAATGGATCCCACGACACTCTTCAGAGTCGCCGCTTCTGCGAATTAATCTATACCCTCCTTGTTCTCAGTCATTCGTTGCTATCGCAAGCGATCCTTGGAAACGGTCCGCTAATTGCTCGCTATTGTCTTGTCGTCGGAATTGCCGGCCGCTCGAATTCCTTTACTTCTGTGGAGTTCGCTGCGTTTCGTCTTTAGAAGTTCCATTGGAATTTTTATCCGTCGATATTCTGCACGCATTTTTCGGTCGACGTATTTATTGGACTTGAAATTCATGGCTGCGGACTTGAAAGGAAGGGTTTTTAGCATGTCTTTCTCAGATATATGTAGTGCTCTGAAATTAAGAGATTCAAGCTTTGTCGTGTTGGCTCGTTTTCGTATTTAGGGGGTGAAACCACCCTGCGTCGTAATGGAGATGCACATAGTGCACGATGCAATATGTGTCAAATAGCAGTTTGTCTGACATGGTTTCATTCATTTTCTTCATTTTCAATAAATATTTAGTAAAGGAAATTATGTGCCTGTTATTACATTGATTTTTAAGGATATTGTTCACAAGTTATCTTGTAGTAGACACCAATCACGATGCGCTTGTTAAAGCTTTATTACTAACAAGAAAAATGATTTATTTATTATCTTTTACTTATTATTTATACGCAGCCCTGGGGTCGCCAACGTCTCGACATTCGTCGCTGCACAGTTAGAAAGCTTGGAAATCTTCGATCAAAAATATTGCGTTTGCTTCGTCGTATTTTCTGTTTCCCCGCGACTGCACGTCGATTTCACGGAGGATAGCCTAACCTCCGAGCAACGATCAGTAGTTGCCATCGGAGAGAGACGACTAGATAGCTTAGGCAAGAGAGTTCGACGATCAAGGAGACCGATTTCACCGATTCAATGTTCCCCGGTTGGATCCGGTCGCGCAGCCGGTGGAAGAATGTCGGGTGCTGGGGAACGGGGAGCTCGGGCATGAAGAAAACCGGGGGTTCCCGAGGGGAGAAGGGAGAGAAAGCGATGTCCCAGGTTACGGCGAGCAACATGGTGGCCGTGACAGCGACGATTTCGCTCGGGCCTCGGCGAGAGAGAGACAGCCGAACGGACAACGATGGTCTCGTCCCACCCCGTAATGCCCCATATACTCGGCAATTTATGCGCCGAAACGTATTAAATACCTTTCTGTCCTCCACCTCCGGCCCCTCTGCGCCGCTGTCAGTGCAATCTTTGAACCGCGGGGACGCCAACCGCCGCGCCGCGCTCACAATATATTAAGGACGATATTTTACGCGCCGGTACACCTACATTGTAAATACGGGTGTTTCCAGCGATCATTTTCTAAGAATAGAGCCGCGACATTCGAGCAGCGGCTTCGAGAATCGCGGGAGAGAAGCCTCCGGAGACGCCATTGCCTCTTTGTTGATCGGAGGCTGCACCGTCTTCGTTCTGCCTCTATCGATGCAGCGCTGCGGTACGCTGCATTGACGGTTGCATTTTTCATTTTTTATTATTATCATTATTATTATTATTTTTGTTATACGGGATGGAATTTGCAGAATAATTTTCAATTACTTCCCAGTTATACTTCTATACTTGTCCTTCTATACTTCTGTACTTATCCTTCTCGTAAAAGTATACTTTACTTTAAAACTTTATCAATATTAATTGTTGTAGTTCATAAATGAATAGGTTAACCATAATTATGAACTGCAAATAAACTTGTTTTCTACTCAGCTTTTGTTTTATTTGAATCCTTGCTTGCGTCGTCGCAATTACCCCACTCTCCCTATCTAAAGTATTTTCGTCAGAGAATTAGATCATGTATCAGACTTAAATAATGGGAAAAATTAATAATACAATAGAACTTCGATGATCCGGCCAAAGCAAAGTGACATAAATATTCAGATAATAGAATAGGTGGTTTGTTAAAATGTCGATGTTATTTTTATTGATTTGTACAATGAATCCATTGATATACGATTCACATATTGGAGAATCGGATAATCATTGTTCCACTGTACATCTTGATCTTCAAATTATGTCATCAAATTACATGCTTAAACCTTTTTTAATAAGATGTAGGTAGAGACTAGATGCCCTCAGTATCTACATCGTACTCAAAGGGTTAAACATGATCAACAGCATAATTTCCATCCAAGAAAATCAAACAGCCTCGACGTTGCATCGAAACAGAGAATAAAAATAAATTCATTTTCAAGAACACGCTAAGTAAAATGACAAAAGATCGCGATCCAAAAGAAACAGGTGTCCCTTTGGAGCACCCAATTCCTTCCTGAAGCTCCACTAAGTTCCTCGAAGTAGTCCAGGCGATTTCCAAGAACGGCACCCTCCTTTTCCGCAATTAACAAGAAGGGACCACTTACTAACTTAACTGTAGACGGCCGAAATCGGCAAGTATCTCGATCGAGGAGCACGACCCACGAAAGGAGGCACTCCGATCGCCATCTCGGAAGGCTTAAACGAGCAAGAGCGAAGAGTTCGAGGGTCCAGGCTCACCTGGGACCACTTTGTGTGCCGATCGTCGGTTCCACGAAGGAAGAAGACAGAGGAGGGTCGCGTTCCGACGCTGCTCGCCTCGACACGATTATTTTTAACCGAGTCCGCGGCGATACGGTAAAAACGGCATCGCGGAGGCTCGGTTACGCTCGACGCCGGCGATTCATTGGACGTGGAAACCGGCAGGAAAGAAACGGAATATCGTAACCGGGAAAGAGAGAAGCTCGAATGAATTATTTACGAGCCGAGCGGTGCAAAGTCCCGAGATAACGAGCGCGATCGTGAGTGCTCCCGGCACTTTTTCCCAATCGTGGATGTTCGTAGGCGATAAGAAAAAAGCGGGGGCACATGTTCGACGACGCGATTACGCTCCGAAGATCGTTTATCGACGTGGAAGTCAGGTGTCGAGTGACGGATAATTCTGCCGCGATTTTAATTGGACCGACAGCGATCCAGCTGCACCCGACTTCGCCAATTAACGCGCTCTGCTGACCAATCGACGCCTCCTCGCGCGGCCACTGATGCCTTCTGCTTTTAGGTACAAGCTGAGAGGAATTGCGCCGTCAATAAAAGTTGTCTCAATTTCTCGTGCATTCGTTGTTAAATTATTTATTTATGTGATTACTTAGACAGTCTACTGCTTTGTTAATTCTGTATAATCTTTCGTCAGATTCGTAAGAGAAAACTGAGAAGATCGAAAGCTCGAAAACATCTCAAGAATTTATAACTACTGTTGAATGATTTCAGCTCATTAAAATCATTGAGAAATTAAATTTCTTTTCTCCGCTATACTGCAATTAACACTTGGACACCGAGAGTCGGATCCATTTGGACTCGTGGTGTAAATGTTATTTCATTAGCCAATTTCTGACAATTAATTGAAATTTCCTCATGTCTCATTATAGTCTGTAGATAAATTAACGCGCTAAAAGAAGTACAAATTTATTGGAAAAAATTGCCAAGTAATATTATAAGTGTTCCTAAGTTCGTGTTTAATAGAGAAAATTTGTATTTTGCATAAAAATCCGCTGTATACTGATAGATTAAGTTAGAGATTGGTCACAAGGGAAGATTGTGTTTAGCGAGGCGATCAATTATTTATATGGTACTCTAGACAGTAATTACTTGAACCTAACTAGAGAAGTTATTTAGCAAGATGGCCGATCATCTTTGTGGTCATCGTTTAGAATTATTTGTGATAAATGTAGACAATACCTTCGCACTAAAAACGTATAAAACAAAGCTTTATATATAAATAAACGACTTCTATTTTTTAAGTATATCTACCTATCAACGTGTAAGATTTAGAGAGAAGTATCACACCTGCGTTAAAAATGTAGAAAATATTTTTCAATTAACACTATAGTATTTCTGACGTGTTCAAGTACCACGACTTGTCAAAAATCGGAAGAAACGCTTCCCAAAGATCTTCGTACAAATTAATTATTAACGTGACTCGCCTCATACAGAGGACCACATAGAATATATCCTACGTTTGCCTGCGGGAGACCAGCTTTCCGAATTAATTAGTGTGTTCTTCTCCGATTCGAACTCTCGAGAAACCGTGACCACTGACTAGAGCAGGGTAGAGCGACAGTCCAGTTATCGAACGCGGAGGCCACGTTAATTTAGCGAATGGCCGATCGAAGGACACGATAAGGGTGGGGGTGGAGGCGAGTGGTCGGCGTCGGCGCGCGAGGGAGGATGTCGAAAGTTCCGCTTTTGTTTAAGCTAATCCCATTCGCGTATAACGGGGAGCAATTCCATTAGGAGGCGGACAGGAGTCTGGAACCGCGCGGAGGGTCAGAGAAGAACCCGGGGGAGTGCAGCCGCGCGACACAGGGGTTGGTCTCCGGATTGAGACGTCGCCGAATGATCCTCCGATTCCGTGCTGATATTTCCGCGGCATTGGGTGAACAGTTATAGCACACGACTGTGCAATCTCGTACGGTGAACCCGTGTAAATGACGATCGCCGGTCGTATCGACCCCTGACCGATGAATTAGAAAGGGTTGGGCCGCTTGACCCTTTCGACGGAGCGCCCGGTGGTGGGGAAAAATTCGGCATTGTTAATACCGTGCGATTATGACTAACTCTAATTAGAGCTTGTTAGGAATTGATGGGAATACTAGACCATAGTTGCGAGGCCTGCACGCACGTGTGGAGATTTATTTGCGCGAAGCAGATAGTATAAGTCCACGATTATCGATCAAAATACAAATACCCTCTTGCGTAGAAGCAAACGAGACCGGATATTTTGCATTCGAGAGTCAACATGGTTAAAACCCAGACAAAAAAGTAGCAGCACCACCGAACATTTGCATTTTATTGCATTCGTCACGCTCGTGTGAGCCATAAATCCATAAAATACGCAGTCCACTTGTCACTTTCATTATCATTATTATACGTCTTTACTACACAAACAGCGTGCTGTTCATTTGGGAAATGGAGAGCAAGAGGTAATGAAATAAGTTTACACTGTAAACCGTGTCGGCTTAAATAACTGCGTAAGTGAGACTTTAATGCGCGACGCCGCTGATACCGCGTTCACCTGATCTCAGCTACAAGTATCTTTCGCCGCAAGTGCATCCGTAGACACCGCTAAAAATGAGGATTACGAAACATTCGAAATGAATCTCTTGTCGATTAAAATTTCTATTCTATTCCTGTCTACTTTCACTGTCACCTCAAACATTGCATAAAATATTTCAATCAAATTAAAATAGAAAAGTTAATTTGTCATCACTTATACTTTCAATGAAAGTGTTAATAAAAGAAAGCAATGAATATCTGACGCAAGTAAGAATTCAACGCCACCCCATCGCCGCCCTAAATTCCACCAGGCTTGCACCCGTGACACAGCAGTGTTAAAACAATTTCCAACGTAGATAAAGAAGATACGAGCTCGTCCAATCAGGAAAGGGATCCTAGCTCGAATCCGATCAGACCTAATATCGTCTAATATCGATATGAAGTTCTAATAAAATTGCATTGGGGAGTTCTCCATCGCGATGCGAGACGAATTCCCGAAATATCGGATCTCCTAATATGAAATTCAATTCGAGGAAGGAAATAAAACTGAGAGAGGAGAGGGAGACCGAGAAAGAGAGAGAGAGAGAGAGAGAGAGAGAGAGAGAGAGAGAAAGTCGGGTGGGCGTTCGTTTTCGTCGGGAATATCTGGTGCTGGCAAGTCGGCGTCGAATAGGTGGACCAAGATGGGCGGGTGGCCGGGTTCCTCGTCGAAACTGGCTCCTCCATTCCGGCTGGAAGGACGTTCCGTCAACCTTTTATTAGTCCGGGCCCCAAACGCCTCTTCCCCCGTCATTTTCCGCACAATGTTGCAGATCCACGAGCAGGGCACCGGCAGTCGGCCGATCCGAAATTTTTATCCCCGCCGAAAGCTCCCCGTAGCAGACGATCAACCTTTTCAGGCCGAGACATTAACGACTCGCGTTTACAAGAATATGAGGAAGCTTTTATCGTTCGCAGCCCGGCCCGCACGAATCCGGCTGGATTATGATAAAGAAGACGAAAATGTTGATCCCGCTACGAAATAAAATCGCTACGAAATGGAATTGCTACAGGGAGCGCGCGAATTATGGCAGGCCCATGTAAATTACCGACTGTCGAACCGACCAATCCGGGCGCCCTGGAACTCGCTCTTCTTGGAATATACGATTCCTCCGATTTTTTAGGGGACCGCCGCGCGATAAAAATTTCGAGTTTAGTGCGAGCAACTTTGTTCGGGAGCGCCGCCTACCTTGCAACACCTACCGATTCGTCCGAATTTGTTCCGCTATTGTTCGCTGCTTAAATATTTCACTGTTCCATAATTCCTGCTTCAATGTTAATGTATTCTCCGCGATGTTCTATAGTTTTGTCGGGCTATAAATAAATTACGACGAGATAAAAACTCGAAGCATACGCAGAAATTTTTCTAGTCGACGAACAAAGGCAGCTTACAGAATTTACTCAAGTGTACGACCAATATTGGCTTCTGTTGTTTTCTTGTAAGTTTTAGTTCATTTGGTTTATATGCTTTTGGAGGAACGAAATTAATAAATCGGTAATAAATGATGAATATTATAAAATATAATAAATATTTTCTCGAATTTGCCGCATTTATTTTAGTGTCTAAGCGAGTATCTCAGTCCACAATTTTATCGCTGTGGACGAAACAGGAATTATCGACGAAATGTACTTGGCTGCACTCGCCCTTGCAAGCGTCGGAACGTGTCGCACTGTTATCGGCGCGGCCGCCATTTTGAATTCGCGATAACCGCACGGTAATCGTCCGGCGCGTCCGCATTTTCCGCGACTAGAAACAAGTTATTAAAGCCTGGCTCGGTGATTGGCGTTTCCTCGCGAAGGATAGAGCAAAAAGGTGTTACGTTCCTCTGTTTGTCGCCTTCGAGTAATGAGGCGACCGCTGCACCGTCACGAGTACGAGATAAGAAGGACGCGTCGTCCTTCGCGTGCCAGATGACGCGGTGCTGCCCAAGTGCAGCACGAGTGCACCGACGAACAAAAATTTCCGTGAGAACAACGCGAGCCGGCCTTTCTCGCTGCGCTTCACTTTACTTTCGCAATCTTTCCTTCAGCTAGCTGCTGGCCAAGTTCCTCGGAAGCGAGGCTCGAACGCTGAACGTAATCTTCGCCATGCTCGCGGAAACCTCGCACATTATTCCTAATTCGCTCGAGGTTACGCAAAATTCTTGGTTAAATTTTTTAAGAATTTTTAATCCTGCCAAATTTATGAAAATTGAATATAGTAGTATATACATCTACTACGTTTATTTAATTTGTCAGGAGAAAACTTTATAATTGATTTTTAATTGTTAAGAGACTACATAAACGGAAACTGCTTTGTTTATTTAAATCTTTAGGTGTAGACCTTATGAATAATTTTTCATTTTTAAATGAATAAGTGAAAATTCTTTAGGGAGCTAAAGCATATATTACTTAATTCTCATAACTGTATCAAAATGAAACACGTGCTCCGTGTTTGTTTATTTATCTTTAATCCCTAAGAGGTTAAGTAGAAATTGTCCGTATGCAAGATTAAATTGTTTAACTTTGTCAGCTTTATAAAAGTGAAGTATATGTTCAGCGTGTATTATAATTATTAGACGAAGAAAATTCTTTAAAGTGCAAGCAACTATATTTTAATTACAATTTTATAAAAATGGAGCATATGTTCTGCATTTATTTAAATTGTCACATAAAGACGTTCTAAATGATCTTTAACTTCTATGAGGCTGAATTAAAATTCTTTCGAGTACAAAAATCTATTTTCTAGTTCTCGAATCTTTGTAGACACTGAGAAGAATTTTCAAGGAGTTTTTTGACCATGATTTTTGGAGTAGCTAAAATTTCGTAGTGATTCACACAATTATGGAAAGAGGCAGCGAGCCTAATCATCGCCAGGTCTCGAGGTTTCGTGCAGCGTTTTATGAATTTCGAAGGGGAGGAAGAAGACGTTGCGCAACTGCCGCGATGAAATTGCATTTAAGACTCGGTCATGGAACGACGTGGGAGCGGTAATCGTGAAATATTGGCCCACAAATTACACCCACCCGGCCAATTCTCGTTATTAAGCCTTCCGTCATTCCGCGTTCGATAGTTTTCCCCCCATCTGGTCTTGAACGGACGAAAATTTTCATTAAAAAATTGCACGCGATTTCGTAGTTTCAGTCGAACGACGAATTCGCAGGATTACAAACAAATTTATCGCATTTACTCACCGGTGTGTCGAGGCTGCAATTGCCACAGAAGCATCATCGATCCTTTACCATTTAATTCACCTGTCGTCTCATTTTAACTATGGACTAGTACCACCTAATTAAACAACCAAAATTGGGAAATCAAACAACGTCTACCAAAAAAACATTATTAAAAACTCTGTACCATTCTGAACATTTATACCAAAAAATTTGGAAGCACAATTTTACCGTAACACAATTTTTACATATAACGATAAATTAATTTCAGATAGATCGCTCACGGTGCTTAATTCGGTGCACTTAATTAACTGCACTTTTCAAAGTCGTGAGCACTGAAAGAAACAAACGCGGTTCCAAAATCGCCTGCCGACCGGGTCAGCAGATTTTCGTAAACTGAGGATCTAGGTGAAACCAAAAGGGGGTTAGAAAGCTGGGCCAAGTTTCGAAATTTTTTGTGCTTGACCCGACGTCCGGATTTACAAGGGACGAGCAGTTCCTGCGGGCTGCAATATAATGCAAGCCGGCCGGCTTGTCCGTTCAATTTTTTTGATCGATAGAAAGTTGGTCACTCGACCTAGAATGCAATATGGCGGGGTTCCAGGCGAACGGTTCTGTCCTGTAATCTCCTGACCATCTTGAATCGATGAGCCTGACGCAAAACCGCGTTCCCTATTCGCCGTTCTAAACAGAAACTGAACGCCGATACACAAAAATTGTGTGTTTAAAAATTTCCTTTCTGCATTTAATTTATGTCATAAAATATGTCGCGATATTCATCTTATACAAATATTGTATCTTGTATATATACCCTTAATTTTTCCATTTAATTTGAGTCACTTATAAAAGCTATCGTGACATTCATTTCATACAAATGTTGTATCTTATATTTCCTCTAGGGTCTCTATTTAATTAATATTAAACGACTCAACATACCGAATGTTCTAATAAATAAATATCGAATTGTCTGAGTCGATAGAAATTCAATATTTAAGTCCGAAATTCTCCTACTTCGATTCGATCGTATTTTAGAATATATTGAACCGAGAAATTATTTTAGAATTTTTTACAGACCCGAATCTTGGTAAAAAATTGTACATTTAGAATATTTCAAATTTGTAGCTTTCTCTTCGAGTGTGTAAGCAATTGCCTCGCTCCTTTTTTACGGTGATCCATCGGTGTTTAAGAATTTTTCGTAAGACGATTACAGGACAGGCACCTGAAAATGTCCGGCGCGATTAGAACTCCGTTGTCCATGGTGTTGTACCGCGCGATGTTCACGGAAAACCGTTTATCTTCTCCCGTTACTTCCGCGATAAAGTGCGGCACTTTATAAAAGGAGCTTTGCCCGTGCATTCCTCGCGCTCGCAGCGTGCATCCGCTCTGCGATAGGGCAAAGTGTACGGCGATTCGTGTGTCTTGTTCATCCCTTGCAAATTACTTTGGCACTAATTAAACATGTTTTTATTATTGCACTTCGATACAGGATAAATCTTGTGTGTCTTTATTTACAAGTAGCGTTATAGTAAGTCTACCTTACGACCCTAATTAATATCATACAAATACAGCTAGGAGCAGACAGAGGGTGAGATTACGGGGGCGAACGTTCACTCGTTTTCTCACAATAAGCATCTCCTCTTGACACTTTGACTGACATCTTGCTAGTCCTCACGATTTTCTAATGATTTCAATTTTATTTGAACAACGAGCAATTTAGGCTAGATTCACATTACAATACAATTGTAATTAATTCCAATTCAGTTAATATTAAATCAGATTTAAATAATATTAAATCTGATTTAAATAATATTAAATCTGAACTGAATAATATTGAATCTGATTTAAATGATATTAAATCTGAACTGAATAATATTGAATCAGAATTGAATAATATTGAATTTGTGTTAAATAATATTGAATTTATTTTGTCAATGATATTATTGCAGTCGAGGTGTCAAGACATTTGCGAGCCTCCTGTAATCGATACTGATCGAGTCGGTCATGCGAGTTTCTCCCGAATAAAGATATCTGCTAAAGGAATCGTTTTGATTAATTTTTAATAAGTCAGTCAAATCGAACGGACATGAACAGTGTCGATTACGATCATCTCTCTCGGGACTTCGATCTCCAAGCTCGATCGTCATGGCAATAATGACATAAAATCGATACCCACACACGCACACACATTTCGGAACAGAATTTCATGCGATATAGTGATCCGTGAACGCGTGCTTAAACGTTCTTCGACTTCGAGTCTATCTCGAATACTTACCGTGCGATTGAGCCGTTAATTAAGACAAGAAAATTCCAGGATCAAGTTGAGAGCATTTCCAAAAAGAATATACGAAAGAAAAAATGTCAAATATCTTCGAATCGAAATTACTGTTGAATGATAATCGATAAATGTTGACTCAAAGCTTGCAAAAGATGTTGAGAAAAATCGAGTCTAACGAAAAATTAAATAGAATGTCAATTGCAGAATGCACAGTTATAATATATCTTGAAAATTGATTTGATAGAAAAAATGTACTTAATGAAAATGATACTTGATACGAGGTGAAAAGAATTCGAAGAAGTGCAAAGAGGGAATGGAACTGTTGAAGATCGGGTTCAGTGAAACAGTTGTAGAGTGAAATACGTCAGATGCATCGTCGTGTTCAAGGTCCGGCGTTCATTGATCGAGTAAATGACAATGTTGAGCATGAAACAATAATATGTATAATTGTAATTCTCTTCACATGTTCCTTTCATTCACCAGGAGACAATATATAAACGTGACTCGTGATCATGTACAGCCGTCGATATACAAAAAGAAAAAAAAGGTAATAACGCAAGAATAATTTCTTCCATCTTCTCGAGCAACTCGAACATATGTATAATATACCTATATATCGAAAAAACAAATTAAACACGCGTTCTCGCAATATATAACATTTTCTTTCATTTTCTTTTTAAGTAAATTGCCTGGCGTGTCACTCTTTTTCACTCACTTTCTCTCTCTCTCTCTTTCTCTCTCTCACACACGCACACACACGCTTTCTTTCTCTCCCATTCATACTTTATCACTCTCTCTCTCCCTATCTCCTCGACAACTCCAGAACTCAACAAAAATGGATTCGGTAGGGATCGTCTTTGTCGAGCACACGCTTTTAAAGCTTCCGACAAAAAATGTTAAAAAATGATTTAGCAATGCTCTCGAGGTATCGATAACGAATACAACCATCAAAAAGAAACAACAGAGGAAATAGGGAAGTGTTTCGAATGATTTGAGAAGACAGTGTGCATACGGGCTGTTTCATGAGTGAAGTTTCTAGCGTTCGTCTCCGAATTCAATGGTTCGACCAATTTATGAATGAACCCTCGAATACCCCGGTCAAAACATTTCTAGTTAGCTTGTGACTTTTCTTAATTCTATTAACATTTCGTTAAAGGGATGATGGTTACCTTAACGTCTTCATAGACTGCATCGTGTTCGACCTAATCAAACACGTAGAAATAAACTACAACTATACAGAAGTTAGTATTATTTCTTGCTGAACAACAAATGTTAACAGCAGATTAGTTCATTTTTAACAAAGCAACAATTGTTTCTCTATATTTATTCCTTCGTCAAATAAAATCATTCTAACCTCTGCCTTTGAAAAACTACCCCCAAATGTTTTAGACAAACGGATAAACTAATAAACGGGCCCCTTTGAAAAACAGTAAGGCAGGAAATTAAACACGATAATTAAGAAATGATCGAACTCGAAGACAGAACAGAATCAATGAAGCAACCTGTACAAGTCCCGCACGAGAGATCATTGAAAGAAAAATATGGGTGCAGGTTAAACAACACCGTATTCCTCTGTATCGATACCGATCCTCGTATGTATGCTTTGTGTGTATGTATGTGTATGTGTTTGTCTGTCTCTCTCTGAGTGTGCGTGTGTGTGGATCAATTGCCTGATCACCGACGCAATTAATAATATCATGATCGCTATAGGCTGATAGGTACATACAAAACAACACACAATAAAAACAATAACATAATATTAACGTGACGCTCACAATAATAATAAAAATAATAATAATAATAATATAGTAATAATAATAATAATATAATAATAATATAATATAATAATAATAGTAATCATCATTGTGATATAATAATCATAATAATCGCGGTTGAACATCGTCAGCGGCGGGAATTGGGTGGGGATGAGATTAATTATCAACTAATTACACGCCGATTCACAAAGTCCGGATTGCTGATCTCCGACTGCGATCCTTGATCATCGCGTCCATAAATACACCTGTACACTCGCGCGTTCTCCCCTCAATTTCTACCGTCTCTCTTTCTCTCTCTCTTCCTCTTTCATTCTTTTCCTCCCCCGTTCCTCTCACCGATCTCTCACACACGTACCGCAAACAATCCAACGTCCCTCGAGCATCCCCTCTCACGTATTCATTTTCATATCTAGCGTTTTTTTTTATTCCCATTATTCACGTGTACTTATACTGTATCATAGTTTATCCTCGTTACATAATTAATGTACCATAGTAATCGTGGCGGAACTATATTTAATCGTTAATCCGAGTCACAATCTCGCGTTGCGTGTGCCTGTGACCGTGTACGTGTGCGATTCCTCCGTCGGTGTGTGTTTGTGTATTGTTCGTGTGCATCCTGCCGCTGTTCTATCAGGTTTTTCCTCGTTTTAACGTTAGTCTAATTATACGATAGATGTCTCTCTCTCTCTCTCGTTCTCTCTTTGTCTCTTACACACGCGCAATTTAGTCTCTACGCCCTCTTCTTTAGTCATCTTCGGTTGCGATTCACTTTACTCTTTTCCGATAACTATTTCCCTTTCTGTCTCACTCTCGTCATCGTCTTTCCCACACTGGAACAAGGCTCTCGTTTCATCTTTCATTCAATATCTCTCTCTCTCTCTCTCTCTCTCTCTCTCTCTCTCTCTCTCTCTCTCCCTCTCTCTCTTTCTCCCTCTCTCTTTCTGTTTCATGCGAGAGCGCGCGCGCGCGGGGCCGCGCTTTTAAGAAATTCCAGTTCTCTCGGTGCTTCTCTCTCTCTCTCTCTCGCTCTCTCTGCTATCGATTTTCCAGTGCGAGGCTGGGCTGCCGACTCTCCCGGTTTTCCGCTAGAGATTTTGCAATTTCCTTCCGATGCGTCGCGTTTCTCGTTACTCGAATACCGTGTGACTCTTAATAAACCACGTTCGATTAATCCTTGACCAGTCGCATAAACTTTTGTCGGCAAGTGTGCAGTCAGAAACACCAAATTCTCATGAACGTTTTTCAATTTTTACATTAGCAAAATATGAATTTAGTGCTGCGAGATTGGGGATTATACTAAATGAAGCCATCTCACGGACCGGTCAAGGGTTAAACGTGCACGGAAAATGCCGGATGTGCATTGTCCGTCAGATTCGAGAAAGATCGAGCGAATTATGTGTTACAAATTCCCATTTTGTTAACGAAAAAATTGATTTTACAGAAATTTATGCTCGGGAGATATAGAAAATTGTACGTCGTCTTATCTTGAAAAGTATGTCGACTGAAGGTCTCTCTTCAACGATCTTGAACGATTTATCGCAACTGGATTAGTTATCTATTTTGTCTTGCCCGAATTAACGATTAACTTCATTCCTTAGGAAATAAAATGTATGGGACAGCGACCTTGAACAAGGAATTTATTTTGACGGGATTATAGCGCTCCGTGCTGTTAGTCGTTGCTCTTGAAGCGAGCGACTTCTTAGATTCGAAATAAATAATAAACCCTCTGTACCAGTTCTCTATCATCGCCATCCAGAGAGAGAGAGAGAGAGAGAGAGAGAAAGAGAGAAAGAAAGAGAGACAGAGAGAAAGAGAGAGAGAGAGAGAGAGAGAGAAAATGAAATGTGAAGAAAATTAGTCGTTTCGTTCGCTTAAACAATCGTCGAACAATTTATTGCCAAAACAAGCAGCTCCTCGTAAACAATAAAATAAACAATTTAACATAACATGATTACACAGCGACGGTTTCGTTTTCCAATCGTTTCCACTTACAAAAAAAAAAACATAGTCGAATATTCACGTGCAACAACCTATACATCGACAAATGAGAAACTCAAATTTGCTCTGTCACATTTATACTGGCACTCGGATCGCGACGGATCACGCTCGAGGAAACGTCTCTCCTTCGATTCGAAAATAATAAGCTCCGCGGAAAATCGATTCGATACAATTTTCCAGTCACGCCCGTTCTCTCTCTCTCTCTCTCTCTCTCTCGCTCGCTCGCTCGCTCGCTCTCTTTCGTTCTCTTTCCCGAGTGTTGAAGTTCTCGAAACCGGAAGAGACAACGGTCCCTGTTACATATAAAATCCACGTGTCACACATCGTCGACGCGCGCGTGCGCGCACAAGCACACTAATGTACATACAGAAAATACGCGTGTATGTATACATTTATATTATAGTATAATCGTAGGCATGCACACTCGCGTTCTGCGGCCCTTATAATTTAGATAATGTTGCACCTTAGAGAATAGAGATCCACTGGGATATTTATTTTCATTTAACATCCGATTAAATTACCTACTTACTCGCCGACGTACCGATTAAAAGGTAAACGCGTCGCCATCTCCGATCCGCGGCCGCGCTTAGCACCCCGTCCCCGAGATCCATCGATCCCGATCGATCCCCCATAACCTCAGACCCGGGCAACCGCTCGTCCCTGAATCCGCGGGGAGGACTACTCGACCGATCAGTCTTCGGCAAACTGTTTTGTCATTCCCTCGGGAATCTCCTCTTTGAGCTCTTCTGCAACGTTTCCAGAGTCCTCTAAATATACACACGCTACGGAAGATTCAAGGACGAACGTCGCACCGAGCGGAAGATCGAATCGGGACCTCGTCAGGGTCGCAGTTCCGTCGACGCTCGACGAAAGACATCGATCGAACGCGAAACTCCCAAGATCACGCTGTCGTGTTCCCGATTCTCGCAATAAATTTCGACCTAAGAGCATCCCCGGTTCGTCGTCCTCGCGTTCCGATGGATCGAGGACCCTAAGAGTTCAACAATCTAATAATACTAAAAACGATTAACAAAGTCCCTCGAAATGAAAATGCTAAAGGAAAAGGAGATCGGGTCCTCGATCCCTGCGATCCGTGGTTCCGCGACGAGGATCCTAAGCTCGGCCTTAGGGTGGTGCTCTCGACCAGCCGGTCCACTAAGTATACCTTTAAATCTAAGTCGCATTTTTTTACATATAATATAAGAATCATAGGTACTAGTTTGCGATCCTTGGTAGGCGATGAATACGACACTCTGGACATAATTAGACTAATTCTCCGAACGCATGGTTCCGCTGGGACGTTTCTCGGGTGTCTCCGACGCAACCGTAAGCGGAGTCCAGACGAAAAACGTCTTCGAGTTTCCGCGACTGTCGCGTTCGATCGACGAAGCTGCGTCGAAGACCCAGCGATCCGGTCCCAGCCGTTAACCTCTCGCGATTTCTTCGACCGCTGATGTCTCCAGCGGTAGAGACACGCGACGGACGACGGATAGAGAAGTTATCTACAATGGTCCGATCGCTCTCGATCCATCAGCGGTCCAACGAATCTCTCGTTTACTCGGTCCGAACGAATTTCTGCGGATTGGATCTACCGATCTACGTCGGAAATGTGCGAGGATTATCGGATATCGGTCCCACTGTCCAGCTTCACCGCTGACGGTCGACTGTGAGCACCGTCTCCCAAATAATTTAGTACTTTCCGGGAATCACAGACATTAGCTATCATCATTGAACGCGAGGAACCGCTCAACAGCTGCGAATTTTCTCCGCGAGAGAGCCACCACAACCTTTCTCTAACAATCTTTTCAATTACCATTTCTAGATTTGATCATCTTCATCTTTAATTCACTGTAACAAAGTGTCCTTTTTTTTCTAATTCTTCATTGATCTGTTCATTGGACTTGATACAAATAGCTAATAATCTGTTCTTTAACTATTAATCGAGTTGAATCGTGGCTCTTCTACGGTTTTAATCGGTAAATAGTTGCAACGCGTTGACTGCCGAGCGAGAAAATATGACGACACAGCTTCTAGAACCTAGAAACCTCCTAGAAGTATCCTAGCATTCTATAGCAACCTTCGGTTCCCATCAAGAACATATCGCAACACAAATAAACTTTTAGACGTGGTTAAAGAATTAAATCGCGCGGCAATCAACTTGTTCACACCAAACCTACCGAGGAATTTGTTTAGACACGTTGCTACTTTTCTTATCACATGTGCTCGAATAAAGAAATTTCTGTAATTATTTCCTACGAAAGACGCTTTATAACTTCAACAATTTTAAAATATAAAATGCGGAGCGGCACGGTAGATTTAGTGTCAATCTTCCAACAAAAGTGAGAAAGCAGCAACCTCGCGGAGCCCATTGTGGATCACCAGACCCACCATTGTAAACTATACAACATATTACCGAAAAGAATATCTAGAAAACGAATCGATTCTTCCGGTGTTCGGTACGACCCGTTTCGACACTTACCCCCTTAGAGTTCGCTCCTGCAGTCTGGCGATCCTCTAGAGACCGAGCCGGGTTCATAGGGCCCCATAGCGTAGCCTCCGGAACGGTTCCACGGCGATCGGCGCACGATGCTCTTTAGATTCTTCGAAAAGTTCTCCACGCAATGGACGAGCTGAACAGTGCAAGGACGTCCGTGGTTCCTGATGGGAGAGTTAGGTCAGGAAATGGTGTTAGTCGATGGGACGGGCAGGGTTTTCACGTTGGGGATGAAGGGGGTCGCGTGAGACACGGGCAGGGACAGACACTAAGTGACACTAATTTTCTTTACTATATATAATATCTATATATAATATGTATAACTGGAGGAAGTACTACCGAATTACGAATTGGACAGATTGCTCTCGGCGCGCGATTAGGCGCGTCCACGAAGAGGACCGACGACACCCGGCACACCGACGACACGCGGACGAAAAACAGTCTGCCGATGGACGTTCTCCAAGGACGCCGCGCAAAAGACGACTCACCCTCCTTTTATACAAACACCGATATTCCTATCTCCCTATCTCTTTCTCACCGAATGGTTGGATAGGCGGCGACCGCGATGACGATGAGGATGACGATGACCGTTAATAATATTAATAATAAAATAATAATAATAATATACTACTCGCGAAAAACGTTATCTCTCCTTACAAGTGGTAGGCAGTCTTTCAACAGCTGCTGAACAAAGTTCGTTAGGCGTGCGAGCCATCATCCGTGGTCGAAGTCGACGAGCTCCTGCTGCTGCCGGTTGCTGCACCGAATCTTCAGGGACGACGAAGACATCGAAATTGTACGATCGTCGACGAAAGGACCAGGGTGGCTCCCAGAATCCCATTTGCCTGGGAAGCCTCTAGAGTCCTGGTGTCCTGGAGGATTTCTCTGGGGTGTCGAAGCCGCTTCTGACAGTTCACGGTATCGTTCATGCGGCCAGGCCATGGGGCGTTTGATGGTGGAGCAACGCCGGGTACTGTTGAGCCACGTGCGCCAGCTGATGGTGATGAGCATGGATGTGCGGATGAACGACGGCGGTGGGCGGCGTGTTGGTGCTCGAGGCTCCGGCGGCGGCGGCGTGGGTCGGCAGAGGTGTCTGCGGCTGAGCCGCGTGCAGCGTGTGGCTGTGACCGGCGGCGACCAGGCCTGCCGCCGCACCGGTCCCGGCGCCGGACACCGTGCCGGTCACGGAGCCGGAGGCCCCGCTGCCACCGGTCCCCGTTGCTCCGCAGCCGTTCGTCGAGCCGTGGCTATGGTGTGGGTGGCCGAAGACGACCCCAGAGAAGGCCACGGGTCACTGATGGTGCTTCGCGGATCCGTTCGCGTGGTGCGCCTGCGCGACCACGTGGTGACTCGAGGGTGGCGCGTGGCCCGCGCTCGGATGGTGATGGGTTCCGGTCGCCCCGTGGTGGTTCGCGTTGTTCGCGCTGCTGTTGTTGTTGTTGTTGTTGTTGTTCTGCTGCTGCGTCTGCCGCTGCGTGTTCTTCTTGTTCTTCATCCGCCGGTTCTGGAACCAGATCTTCACCTGCCGCTCCGTCAGGTTCAGGTTGCGGGCCAGCTCCCACCGCTTCTGCTTCGACACGTACGCGTTGAACAGGAACTCCTTCTCCAGCTCCAGCGTCTGGAACTTCGAGTACGGCTTGCGCTTCTTCCGCACCGTCACCTGACCGGTCCACTCCAGCGGGTTCGAGCTGCCGCAACCGACGCCCATGCCGGCCACGCCGACACCGACCCCCACCCCCGCAAGAGAACCTGCGGGAAACAACGAAGATGGGGAGGAACCCCACATCACTTAACACAATTAGTTTGCCAGTTACAGACAACCTAGCCTTGCAGCTAGAAATTTGACGAGTGGCGCTCTTCCATTTTTTCTTATCTCGATGGTCTTCGAATTTATGGGGGTTCGCAATCCGCCCTTGATTTAAACTGGCAACTGTATAGTGACCAAACTAACTAAAAATTCTATGAAATTGAGACTGCAGCGGTAAATGCGTCGAATTCAATTCTTACGATGAAATGACGTACTACACACGTCACCTTTAATCGGAAAAATAAATAAGTACTAAATAAATAACTATCTGGACATACACACATGTGTCTTTGCTTTTTATAGTTCTTCGAAGTTCAACTTTCTGAACGAGGTTAATAATAAAGATCTTCAACACACTGTTACCAGCGTGAATAATTCCTTCAGTTTGTTTAATTATTGAAAAAAGATTTCCTCTTTTAAAGCAGTAAAATCAAAACTGTTTTTACTCGAGCAAAGCTATATGTATAATATACGTACAATGTATAATATACGTACAATGTATAATATTATTATACATTATGTATAATACATAACCTATATGCATAATGTATTTCAAACGTTCGCAAAAGCTATAAATTCGTAACATTTAAACGCGCAGTCTCCAATAAAAATTAACTTTCCAAAAACTGATGATTGAATGCAGAAGTGTTTTCTACTCAGGACCATCGATCTCAAAAAATCGAAGAGCATGACCACATAGAGATGCCTTAAAACTAACATGACATACAGCTAACAGATTGATCCTAGAAAAAAGAAAAAATTCTGTATTAGGAGGACGAAGTAGGAATTCTGGTTTATTTCAGATCGTTGGTCGATGGCGAAGCTCGTCGGATCTGGGTCCGGAGCAAGAAAAACGGCTTCGCCGTACCAGTTCCCTTTTCCAGCGACTTTCAGAACCGTCGGGTCCGCGGAAACGAGAGCAAATACGTTGGTTCGTTAGCCGACGTATCGGTCCGTAACCAATCCCGTTAACTTTTTCCGAGCGGAGTCACTCGATTGACATTTACCGCGCGCCGTGGACCCGAGAAACCGATCGATGCCGCAGCTGTTCGATTTTATGCCCATGAGTCTTTCGATTATCTCACGAACTGGTGCATCGACCGATTTTGGGACACTTATCCCCGTCTATGCGAACTCGAAAGTCAATCAATCTACTTAAAATAATAAAATTGCCAAAAAATTGATGCGAGACATTTTTCCGAAACATATTAGAATATTGTCATTGCATTGAATCGTGGAATAGAAAATTGCAAAAAAACAATTACAATGCTAGGGATATTTGATACCGTTAATAAGAAGTTAATTGCATTTTAAGAAAGCTTGTCAAGGTGAAGATCGACGAGTCCATAGAATTCAACATGAACCTACTTTGGTTTTCCTTTTAGAGGAGAGCCTTGCGATACATCGACCGTCAATTTCGACCAGAAGAAAGTCCGGCAGAGTCGTTAGGTACCCGTAACAGTTACTTAATTGTTACGTAAACGGTCCGGTATCGCTGGTAACGGCTCGTTAACGTTTATACGAACGTCCCAAGTCAATTAATCCTGCTCAATCCGTGCCGCGAACGATCGTGCTCCGATTCATAGAGAATGACGCCGACTCGAGTTTACGATTATACTTCAAACCGAAGCGACGAGCCTTCGTTCGATCGTCCGTAACGAATCTGGTGCTCGTTTCCCTCTCGATCGGTAATTATAGATTATTCATTCATGGAATATGTGCGGCAAATCCACGAGAATTGCTTGCAAGCATGATCATGCTACTACTAATATATGCCGTTTCATGTCAGATGAAATGGCTCTATCGGAAATGGATCTTTGATGTCCTCTCGAGAATTTTAACGATAAATAATCCTGTCGACAGGTTCCCGACGAGTGAAAATGACACTCTCAGTTTTGCAGGCTCGAGGAATCGAGAATGAAGTTTGCATAATACTGTAAACAGCAAATAATGCGTCAACCTCGCGATATTCTCTCAATGATAAATGGAATCGTTTAAATGACGTTAATTATTACGCCTACGGATGCTTAAAGAATGCGTCATGATTTTAGAACAGAATTTATTGCAAACAGAAACACTCACAAGAGCTTTGTACTTCTATCGTTATACATAAATGACGAGAGACTGATGTCCACAAGTTACTTTTCAGTAGCAATTACTTCGTTATCAACAATTAGGGACGTGAGTAAACTTTACACTTCGACCGTCGGAAGATCGTCTCTCCGGAAAACGCATAATTTCCGTGAGTAATTCTCAAAAACCGTATCAGCGTTACACGTGTCCTTATCAGTCCGAAGGGGTGGGTCCCGGGGGCGCATAAATCCTGCGAAGGAATTCGATTCGTCGGGAGATTCCTCGGGCTCGAATCAAACCCGGGATGTCAAAATCCATGATTCCCGAGAATCTAGGAGAAGCCGCATCCTGAGAGAACCAGTCTCGACTTGCAGAATTCATGCGGATCACGGAAAGAGACTTCGTTCCGGAGGGCGGCTTTCGTAGAACGTGGAAAATTCACGAGTGGCCGAGTTTCCTGGCTAGACGAAGATCGTGGGTGAGGTCGTGGGGTCATGGGGATCGTCGAATCCATGGCTGAGCGAGCTCCCCCAAGCTCTCCGGCGACTGTGTGCGCGTGCACACACGCACGGAGGACGCACACAGGCGAGGATTCGTCGCGGCCAGACCGTATGATATAATTGGACCGGTTCTACTAACCGTCCAGAGAACATGGAACGGGGACAGAGATCGCGAAACTGATTGTTCGTGCATGATCGCCCTCGAGATTGTGTTGGGGATCGTTGGGACACTGTTTTAGCGGAGTGTGCGTTGCGTCACGGGAGTCCGCTTATTGTTCTCGGCCGGCGGTCTTGATAGTTGGCAGCTTGATGGCTTGGACCTCTTAGCGGTCTCGGTGGCCTTGGGAAATTATTGGATTCATTTGTTTTGGGAAAGGTGGATTTTTAGTTGCTTGCGATGACTCGATCAATTTTATAGAGTCCGGCGGGTCTAACGAGGGAATAGGAAGATGTCTCGAAGATACAAGCTGTGTTCGTTGAATATTAACTTTCTGCACTGAACTTTGTTATATCATATATTATTATTTATTGTTATATTATATTATTTTGAATATTCACTTTTCGCATTGGTGACTCCGGGTCACCATTAAAAATTGCATGAATTGCTTCTCAAAAATATCATTACCGAATTTGAATTTTGGAATTAAAGTAGCTTCGAGCACAAAGGGTTAACCCTGTTCTATTCTCGATGGCTTTGAGACACGTGTAGTCATATCAATATATGACAATTGACGATTTTATAGAGTACGTAAAACGATGAACGTTTAGAGGAAATTTCCGCAATCGAGGAACCGTGATCACTGCAAGACGATTTACGGGATGCTAGTCTTTGAGTGAACCATTAATTAGGACTGCAGATTTGGCGAATTTATAGAGAAAACCAGTAGGTGGAATTTGAAACGGTGAAATAGCTTAGTGAATTTTCGTGTCAAAGAATTGAAATTCTTGCGAAATTTATAGAGAATAGAGTTCTTTTCTGCGGCACAGTGTTTCCAAGCTGAGCGAACAGACCGAAGATGGTAGCAGCCGACAAGGCTATCTTTAACCCAAAAAGAACGTAAAGAAAAGACGATGAGCGTTAATCGCGTGCTCGCCCAACAGAGTTGCGATCCTCCACCTGCCAGCTCAGCCCATCGATGATCCACACTGTAAGCCCAATTTGTTGTCCGAGAAGAAACTCGAGCTTCGCGAACCGCGGATCGCTTAAAATATCCGGCAGCGCGAGTTTTATTTGAAAGTGAAATACCTTTAGACCTTAACACGAAAGCGAATAAATTATTATTACGCCGTTCCTTTTTTTAGACGTCTAAGATCAACGAGGTTCAGCGGAAATGCGTCGTTAAAAAGCATTAAAGACTTACTGATTAAGAGGTTCGGCGTTGCTGGAAATGGCTCTCGAGTTTCGCTTAATTTATTAATATAATCGCTTTATATAATAATGCTTTGCTTATTCCGGTTCTAACCTTTATTTTATGGAGCGCCCGTAGGCTCGCGTTTCGGTGACATTTCTATCGCGATCTTTTATTGCTCGGTGAATGTGCTCGGGAACCTTGTTCTTGAGTGTGTTATCGACGACTTGTATTTTCGTCTCCAGTTTATGCAATTTAACTGCTGACGGATGCGCATTGGCCTTTAAAATTGTTCGAGAACTTCGACCAAAAATTATTCGGCGCAGGCTATCGTAATTCGTGCAGCTACCGGGGAACATTCACGCTTGATAAAATAGTGGAAAATAAACATTTGATTGAAAAACTTCACAGAGTACAAAATTAACACTAAACTTACCAAGCAGTTAAAGAGACTGGTGCGCATTGAATGATGAAAGCGGGAAGATCAAGTTTATTTTACGAAGTATCAATCCTAGTACTTCTAATAATAATAATTACCCGCGAAAACGTCTTTATAATCTAAATAATTGTAAAATGGGAAACCGATCGTGCATTATAAAATCAATAAATAATAAGGCTCCCGATTTCAGGTAGAATAAAAGGCTCGCGATTTCAGCTAAAATAATAATCAAAGAATGAAATTCGCGGAAACAGCTAGAACAAAATAAAAATATAAGGCTCGCTATTTTCCGCTAGGATAAAAGTCTCCAAAAAATGGCCACAGAAGGTTGCAAATTTGCGGCACGAACTAGGCTCGGCATCACCCAGTGAATAACGCCCGAAACAATTTCGGCAAAGCCAATAAGCGGTCGTTTTCCGTGGGAGACTGCCGGTCCAAATTTCATCTTTTCTTCCTCGCTTATTAGATCCCGCAACGTCTTTTCCTCGGTCTTCCCTCTCTAGTTTCCTCCCCTATTTCCACTACCGTTCCCTTCCTCTCTTTCTCTCGCTTTCTCTCTGTTTTTCACTCGCCCCGGTGTCAGCGTTCGCGCGCCAGCTCGGCGAGAGGTATCGCGTCGCGATCGCCTAAGCGACAGGAATTTATTGCCCACTAAAACGCCGGAATATGCAAATGATTTAACAAAGGTCAGGATTCTCACGAATGTCAGCGTGCACGGACCGGGGTACGTGTGCGCGCACGGAACTGCGGAATAAATGACGTATCGATTCGCGGCGTGCGAGCGTGTCGCGAACAACGCAGGACAAACACGCCGAGCAAACAGCTTTAGTATCGACGCGGCCGGCTCGGCTTACTCGATGATTTCTGACTAGATACCGCGGGACATGCTCGCTCGATGCCAGCGAGGAAGCTCGACCAGAGAGCAATCGATGCACCCTGCCGGAAACCGACGCCTTATCAATGCACCCAGGACACTATCGCCTATGATTATCGTCCCGATCCATTGACGAACGCGAACAGAGCTAACTGGATTTTTCTGTGACCAACGATGGACAATGGAAAACCGAGGGATGAATATTTAAAAATTATTTTGCTGGCTAGAATTATTTGCTGCGTCCTTTGTGAATCTTTTAGGGAATTCATTTAATAATGTGAATTCATTTTCTGCAAGTTATTGTATGAGAATCTTGATAATATAATAATAATTTGTTGTGTCTTTTAAAATGTCTTTTGTGAGGAAAAAGTAAATCTTCATTGTTTAGTAACGTCAATATTGCAAATTTCAATTTTTATAAGTCATTTTGGAAGAATATTATTAAGAGTTCACTTTGTCTTTTAAAACGACCCTTGTGATAAGGATGTTCATTAACATCCATATTGCAAATTCTAAATTTCACAGGTGATTCTGTAAGAACCTAAATAGAAACAGGATTCATTTTATCTTGTAAAATGCTCTTGCGAGGCAGATGTAAATCATCAATGTAAACTAACGTCAATATTGTCTAGTACCTCGAAAACTCGTCGCTGCAATGCAAATGCATAGAGATCTACAGACTAGCCATGATGCAGCAGTTTCGGTACTAAAATTTTACTTTACCCTGGCCGATTTCAAATTACACGTGATTCAAACAGACGGACAATCGATCGAACGAAGCTCCAACAACATAATGAAAAGAGAATCTCGGCGAACCCTAATATATTCTGCAAATTTTCCACTGTTTATCTCGTCGATTGTCAAGCCCAGCAAGGAGTAATTTAGTCCGCGAACAAATTAATCCCAGCCATTCAGAAGATATCGAAGGTACTCGGGTACCTCGTTCCGAGTCGATACGTAATCGCTAGTCGCGGACTGTTCTAATCAGGTCGGCCCGTAAATTCGCGTCGACCGCCAATTAAAGTTAGTCGGCGGAGTCCGGGGGCGCGGATGATTGCGCGATAAATTAAAAAGCGAAACGACGTCCGTCGTTTAGGGGTACCAAAGTGGTCTTTAAAGAGGACACGGGCACCGGGTCGCAGCCGGGCGCCTTTCTGGGACAATGTTCCCGACCAGGAAGATGCTATCTCTCCGGATTAAGGGATTCGTAGTCCGTGCGACACCACCTGTCCGTCCGGCGAAGGTGCGTGTCCGTCCGAGACCCCGTTCGCAAATTGTCCATGAACGTCAAAGTCGGAGACGTCTCGCTCGGATGTTCTCTTTTTTCGGTTGCTACTTTTCTGCCTAACCTGTTTTCTGCGGCGGTTCGATACCTAATGAAGATCCGCCTGTTTCGAGGCTCCGACAACTTTCGAAACATCTACAGTCAGCTCATTTGTTTGCCAGACTTTCCTGCTGGGAGTCGAGAACTCGCGGTCAATTTTTCCGTGGCGATGGTAATTTGTGATGCGAAGGAACAAGTCGTATAACGCAATCTGGGAGCTGCTTTTAGGATCGTTAACCCTAGACCACTATACGCGCCTATAGGCGCTTCGAAAATTTACTTCTGATGCTCTATCGTCGCCTAAATGGACCAACAAATTCAAGAGAAATTTTTGGCGCTTTTAAGTAACCGGAAAATTTTAACTGAAATTATAACTATTATTATTAACGTGATTCTCATTATTAACGTGAATGCATTAACGTAAATATGAAGAATACAAGGCAGTTCGTTCATAGAAAATATAAAAATCTGACAGAGTCAAAGGGTTATCATTGACTGATTGAGTTAGAAACTGACATAGATGCGAAAGATATTGAGGTGTTTCTTACTCTCCGATCGTATTCTTGTATCGAAACCATGTCTGTCTTCATCCCCTAAAAGACAACACCTAAGGAGCGCCCATGTACAAAAAAGAAATCTCGTAAGAACGATAAGGAAGCAAGTTGACAGTGAGTCCGCGCGTCTGACACTGTCAGACCCGTTTCCCTGACGTTTGTGGAAAGCCTCGGGATCTCGGAGACGTCGGTGATAGCAGCCCGGGTCTGCTCCGATACGAACGGACAAAGATAATGGAGCTGCCATCTATTGGGTGACGGGTAAACTATACTCGGCGCTCGTATTCCGCTACTTTGTATGTATCGCACGCCTGCGCGTGCACCTCCCAGCCGCACGCATACGATTAAACGGAGCGGAGCGGAGCGGCGAGGCCGAGAGGATCACGCGAACGATATCTCGTTTATCGGGCCGAGCGTGCCCGTATGAGCAGCCCGCGTGTCTCGTATTTTCCTATTCTTTACGATTCCGTCGACGGACGCGCCTTTTTCCCGAGCAGCGGGGTCCAATCGCCGGTAAAAATCTCGGCGATCATTCGCCCGCAAGGAATGTTTTTTTTTTCGGAGCTGATCGAGGACGTTGTCTCCTCCTCTGATAAGAATATCAATATACCTGCTGCTTCTGAAATCGCGGAATGCGTCACGGCGACTCGGGCGCGATTAGTTCCCAGGAGGACGCGCTCCAAAGATTTAACCTACCGGTGATAATTCACAGAAAATTAATTAGCTCTTCGATCGTAGCGTGGCGACTAAAAACAGCTGGACTTCTCGAGGAAGTTCTGGCACAATCCGAAATATTCTAGTTCGGTCGATTAAGGGACCTAGAACTTTTCCGGGACCTAGAGAACAAACTCTGTCTGGCTCGATAGTCAACGCTAACAATACTGAAGTCTGTGAGGTGATCGATAATGCCTTGCATTTGTAGCATTGGATCGAAAGGTTCGGATGATTCTTTCATCAGAAACTGAAAAGCTCGTGGACGACCAAGATTTCCACGGAGCTGAAGACCAGCTGACCTATCCCAAGCAGTTCTTATCAGCCCCTCGAAATCGGACTCCACGGAGCACGACCGTGGTGGAGTTTGAAAGTCGACTGATCCTAGAGCTGAACGAGGTGACATCGCACGATATCGTGAATTTAAATTGCGACATGCTAGAACAAGTGCGACGACGACAACGACTACGACGACGAGAAGGGGGAACGTGAAGCAGACGACAACAGGGAGGAGGAAAGCGAGAACGGCCGTTAGTAGGAGAGAAGACTGAACGGCCGCGGCCGTGCGGGGGTCATGGAACGGATCAGCTGATCGGAGGCGCACGCCAGAGTTTACGAGTTACGGCCGCCAATAAACCCGGCGGCGTTCGTTGTTGCTCATGCGACGTTTCATGGGTTCCAGGGAGCCGAGAAAAGGACGCCGAGTGGGGACAAAAGAGAATGACCAAATACGTGAATGAACGATGACTCGGCGACCCGTTTATGCGACGGGGGCCAGTTTCGCCGGTGGTTTTTCACATTCCCCTGCCAGGTCGCCGTTTGTTCCGGACCCGATTCCTAATTGATTCGGAGCACGATCCTTACACTTTCGCTGCTACCAGTATCTGCCAATTACTTTTACGATTTTCTCAACCCCTGCGCAACCCCCACATTTAATACATTGATTGAATACTAAAGTATACGCAAAGTATATGAGCACGAAGACCTGGCCCTTTGCCTCCGTTCGAAAGCTACCTTCGTCAATAAAGTCGGCTCTGACGACTGAAGCTCAACGTCTAGTACATCCCAATGGAATCGAAGAACGACGCGCAACGAAGTCGAGAAAAATTCAAACCCTCTGGGGGGAGAAAGTACGGCTTGGTAGCAGCGAAAACGTTGCACGACCTCTTCCCGAAGGCCTTGAACTTTGGCAAGTCGTTACCTACGTAACCGTGCCCTACGTAACTTGTCAACGATTCGCCGATACTGTACCGTGACCTGTAGATCTGAAAGGAAGAATAATCGAGGCCGGAGTTGATGCTTACCTGGAGGTGGGTACGGGCTGGATGTGACGGGCTCCGGTGCCCCGTAATTCCTGAGTCCCCCGTATCCGTCGTGGGGGAACGCGCCCTCGGCGACCATGGCGGCGGCGACCCTACCCCGGTCGTCCGCCGCGGACGGCGTCAGATAAGGGACGCCAGCGGGCGAGTGCGGATGATGATGGCCAGCCGTGTCGACCGTATGATGCCTGGCGGAGGAGTAGGGCGCGTAGTTGCACCAGCTCTGCGAAAAGCTCTGATGGCAGGAGGAGACGCCGGAGTCGGTGGCACCGGAGGCCACGGAGGACGAGCCACCGGTGGAAGAGCTGGTGGTGGCCGCGCCGGCCGAGTTGTAGGACTTGTAGTCGGTCGGGGACGCGACGGAGGCCGCGGAGCCCGCGGTGGCCGCGGCCGGCGACCAGAAGCTGAGGGAGCCGGCCGCCTTCCGGTTGTCCCTGGCGGAGCCGGAGGTGGAGGTCGGGTCGGCCGCCAGGTTGTAGTAGGTCGGGGGGTTGTTGCCCCCGTACGTCTGATGATGGTTCAACGAGTCACCCGCGGCCGCGGCGGATGAGTAGTGCGAGTCTTGCGGGTGATGGGGGCTGTAGCTCCAGCCGCCTTGGGAGCCCGCCGAGGACGAGTGGGAATGACGAATGACGCCCGCTGGTCCAGCGGCGGGCGCGCCCGATGACTCGACGCAGCCGACCTCGCCGTAGGAGGATGCGGCCGGCGTCGCGGTCAGCCTTTTCGCGGGAATATGGAGAGGACCTGGCGCGCTGTTGCTCGCGACCGACGAGGCGCTCGGCGAGGTCGAGCTGGCGCTGGCTGTCGGGGCCGGGGGTGCTGTCGCGGCCGAGGAGGCTGGCACGGCGGGCGACGTCGGTGTCGTGGCTTGCTGGTGCGAGCCTGGCGTCGACGTGGCTTGTTGTTGCTGCTGTTGTTGCTGGATCGAGACGAGGCTGGAGGCAGTCGGCGGGACCTGTGGCGGGCTGTCCTCGTAGAGCGATCCGTTCATCATGGGCAGCCACCAGTTCACCCCGGTGGAATTCCCCGCTCCGGTGGCTGTCCCCATCGGCGTGACGGAGCCAGGGTGGCCCACGCCGGAGCCGCACAGCGGCGCGGCGTGAACATTGTCGTACAGCGTCGCCGTCGAGCAAGCCACGTGATCGGCGATGGTGCAGATGGTGACAGTTGATTGCCGGTGTTATAACGACGACGCCCGGCAAGGCGGCGATGTCGGCGTTAATAGGCGGCGACGACGACGATGACGACGATGGTTCCGTGGCCGATCGAAGGGGATCGATCGGTGGCAAGGATCGGTGGCGGCGATCGACGGTTGTGACAGACAGGGCAAGCGTGCGGAAAAGGGTATGGAGGAGAGAATGAGAGAGAATGCGTGTGTAGATGTGTGTGTGCGTGTCGAGACGATACGCGCGAGGATCACCAGTCAACCGGGAGCCACGATCGCATCGCGTTGTTCGGCGATCGAGCGATTGCGTTCAACCGGCGCGCGCCGCGTGTACGCGAGTCCAAGGACGAGCGGGAGCAGGCAAGGTGAGATAGTCGAGGTGATGGTGCGCCTCGCACAGAGGAGCGGAGGAAGAGAGGGAGAAACGAAAACAGGGCCGCGGTAGTAAGAGAGACGGAGGAAGAGAGAAAAAGAGGGAGATAGATATACAGAGAGAAAGAGCGAAAGAGAGAGCAATAGAGCGTGGGAGGAGGGAGAGGGATCGCGTTAAAACGGCGTTTTTTATCGTTGAGTTTACGAGGCCGGTCGTCGCGACGAGGCAGAAGCGGATTCGCGGTATCAAAATACCCGCGAGAGACCGGACCAGACAGGTCGAGACCGAGACGAGACGAGACGAGACGCGAGGCAATTTCAAAACGACGAGGAAAGGAGGAACGCGGGAAGAATCATCGTACACCGAAGCAGCGATCAAGCGTTGCTCCGTGGAATCGCGGAATAAATAAAGAAAACGCGTGCGGAAGGCAGAGAGGTGGCCCGCGGAAGGTGGGGATAGGGAAAATCGTACGGGTGCGAGACCGTGCGAGCAGGGTTGGCGGAGGGAGGAGAGGGTGTGCAGCGGCGCGTCAGACAGGTGGAGGGGTAGGTGAGCAGGGGGTGGAGGGAGACGGCACCGACAGACCGACAGAGAACGAGGATCCGAAGGAGAGACGGAGAAAGGCGGCGGACGAGGACCGTTCGAGTGAAACGGAGAAAGAGAAAGAAGATCCGGAGAACGAAGGAGAGAGAGAGAGAGAAAGATGAGGAACCGCGAGAGAGGGAGACGAGGACGCCCAGGGGCGCGATAAAATGCGTAGCAAATCCGTCGAGAAAAGGTCCATGCACCACCACCACCACCACCACCACCACCAACGCGACAAACGTCCAAGACGACGACCGAGGTTGATCGAGGTTGATGGGCCACGTGCGGGAACGTGGTCGGTGGGTCGTCCAACAGCGATTCCAGGCGATTCCAGGCGATTCCCAGCAATTCCAGGCGATTCCCAGCGACGATACGGAGCAGGACAGGTCCCGGAACGGTGGCGCGAGGCGAGAGATGGACAATAGGTTGGAACAAATCAAAACAAAAACGACACAGCACCCTTTAGTTAACAGTCGTTGTGGCACCCTTCGCGCGAGGGTTGTTTGCGGCTACGGTCTCCGTTCGGTTAGGAATTAACTATCTATGTATCCGGTCGAGTCGGAGAAGTCAGTTCGCGATCCTCGGGCCACGGCGGAGCGGACAGATCGGCGAACGGTACGCGGCTAGAACATGTCTCGAGAACACTTGGCAATCGAGGTGGCCTGGCATTCGAGGAGAGGATCGAACGCGTCCCGTCGTACGCACAAGTACGACCACGTTCCTCTCTCTCTCAGTGCTCCGATCTTCGTGTCGTCGTCCCGGGCCGGGTCATGCTCCAGCTGCATGTCGTCCCGCCAGCTGCCCCGACGACGGAAACTGTCACCCTGCTCATAACTTTCGCTGGATGCACACGCGACACGTTTCGTAGATCCGCACTCGCTCTCACCAGTTCTGCTCACTCTCGGTCAAGAGGACGAGAACCGTGCGTCCGCGATCAAACTCTATCCGCTCCTCGAACGAATCTCTTCTTCCCGATTAATCCTTTTGCTGGCCGGGGGGTGGGTTGTCCCAAGAGGGTTGCAACAGCATCTCGGGCCGGTCGTGCGGCTGGCCAGGAGAAACGTTCCGTTCGTGGTCGGACGTGGCCAGGTCCCTCGGCGGGCCACCGTCGTGTCCCGTTTTCTTTTCCGTTTTTTTGCTAGGCCCGGTCCCCGAAAGTCAGGTAGCGGACCCCAGGAGAGCGCGGCCCGAGAGGTTCCTCAGGTAGAGAGAGGCCCAGTCGATCCCCGTGGCTGCCGCGGTACACACACGCGCGATGTTTACACACACGAAAAGACTCCCTTTCTTCTCTCTGGCCTCGCTGAGCCGAACTGAGCGTCAACTGAGAGCTCTGCCCGCGGCTCGGACGCGCAAACGGGCTGAACGCGACTCGGGCGCGATCTCTCGGATCGTTTGCCAACCAAACCCTCCACGGACACGTCTCTCTCTTCCCCCTACCACTCGGCTCGGCCTCTCCTCTACCCTGCACGTCCCTCGTCCACGAACTTCTAATCTGCCCCTCTCTCTCTCTTTACGTGACGCGACCAGAGAGACCACGAACGCAACGAGTCACGCATATACTACACGCAGCCCGAAACCTCCTACGAAGGCTGCCCAACGTCCTGCCGGCTCTCGCTCCTTTTTCCCAAACGGTTCGTTTTGACAGAACGAAAGGGAAACCCTCTGACCCCGATCTCAACGGGCCAACGCAGCAATCGCAGGTGCCAGAAGGCCTCCTTCTCGCTCTATCACCCGATACATGCTGTTCAGAGATAGGCACAGGATCACTGGTTTCGCGCCATTGGAGTCCTGCCGCAAGACCTGCAGATGGAGTCCACCTGGACTTTAATACTTCGCCTTTTCTAGATTCTCTGTCGTTTCAACCTCTTCGACCTTTCAGATTTTTATCTGTATCGAGTTTGATTTTCTGCCAACTTGATGTTAGCCGGTTTCTTGGATCAAGCATATCGAGGATTCAAGCTCTTGTAGCCGAAGATCGTTTTCGCCCTTGGTAGATCCCCTTTTACACTCATTGCGATATTAATTGGTGATCAAATCGGATTCGAACTTCATGCAAAACAAAAATAGTCAGCATCAATTGCAAGACACTGGAGCGAAGCACAATTTTTGTTCTCTCTGCAACCCTCTACTAGGAATTAGATGAAAAAGGATATAAGGAACGAAAATGTATAAAAGAATAAGAATCTGTATCAATAGCGTGTTACATTTTCAGAAAATTTGAGTATTGCATTTAATAAAGAATAGTAAAAAGAACCTAAATTAAAAGAATATTTCAGCCGCTAATTTTTACAAAATATTCAAAACGCGAATTCCACGATGCCAGCGGTTGGAGTATTAATCATTTTAATAAATTCAAATTCATACATCCATATTTTTAGTTCCTTTAACAAATGCGTAACATCCGCGGTTTAGTTATAGCTTGCAAACATTCACCAGAAAATGTAATATTGATGAAGGGTAGAATACGATAAGATCAGTAACCTCGAGCTTCTCAACAAAAGTCTTCTCCGTTGCATTAACTGCAAACGAGGATCCTCCAACTTCTTTGGATCATTTCTAACATTATCTAACATATTATTTGATCAAATTTTTACAAAAACTTTAGATGGTATATCCGTACTTTCCCAGCTCATGTCCTCGGCAGTTCAAGAAGCCTAAATGAAGATCATCTTGATCGGCCACAAACGATCGCTTTCCAATTCGTTAAAAATCGTGTAAAATCGATGGAACAAACGAGCTTAAAAAAGCGAGAATCGACACGGGGGAATCGCATCGAGCCAGTATGCAGCAGGTGCAACGAACGTCCTCTTTCCACCGACTTAGGGTTCTTTGTGTCCTTGCGTCGAGGCATCTTCTCGCGCGCTCGGAGAGCTTTCGCGTCAGTAGCCACCGCCGTCGCGCTTTTTTCCCGGGCGTTTCACCCTGCGAGGCACGCGGTCAATTAACCGAGAAATTTATCGGCGCCCATGAAACGCTAATTGCTCTCGCGACTCGCTTCTTTCTCGTCTCCCTGGAGAGTCCATCTTCCCCGCCGCTTGCCCTCGGAGGAGCGGGCCTGCGGAGAGCCGGCCGGTGTTTCGTCGCTTAAACGCGTCTGTCCTGTTTGCGGCGCACCTTTTACGACCACCATTATCTCGGCGAATAACGGCTACCTGTTATCGTTATTGAATTATTTGTCTAGAACGGTGTCTCCGCGACGGAACCGTAACCGCTGTCTTTCGAGCCCGGTCTAATTGCGCTGGCGTGTCCCGTCGAACTCGTCCGGGTGCTATCTCACGCCGAAAATCCTCCTGGAGATCGTTTCTGCATAGCGCACCCCTGGCAACATATACTCGGCACAATGAATTCTGAGTGCGTCGTTCTAATTATCATAGGCAGCAGCCATGCTTTGTCTTTTTGGGACTGCTATCGAAGCTGTTATCTTTATCGTTCGAGTCCAAGGTATCGGCAAATATTACCATACTAATTTTATTAAAATTTAAATTAAAATAGACTACAAATTTTTGTACAAAATTGATCAATGAAAATATAGGTCAGGGAATTGGCTAGCGCGATGGGCCTCAGGAGGCGTAACCCTCCTCATCAGGAGGCGAGCCGGTTAATTCCGTGTCCCGATCTAGGAGGTCCTAAGTCACCGATCCAGGGACTAATCTTCGTCGTGGAAGATAACAAAAAATGCGATGGCATTTTCAGAACAATTTTTATAGAAAACTGGTCAACGAAGATAGTCCTAAACGTCATCAACTAGATAGCAACCCTATCCGAGGGTTAATTGTCTCAGTTACTTTAAATATCCAGAAGACTGCTCCATAACTCAAAGTCAAAATATTGAAGAAACGGTCAAAGATCCATAGATCGAACCGGGGAATCGTACGACGCGGAAGCGGATGAATGGACAATTGCAGGATGAACGAGCATAGATAGTCGCGAGGAAGAGAAGAATGGATGATGTCTCGCGGCGGGCACGACCTCTTCGCGATGCGTGCGTGCACGCACACAGCCGACGTTCCTGTTTCCTACACGTGCACGGCCGCGCGGAACTCCGGCAATACGTCATGGCAGTATTGCAGTCTAAATCTCGGTACTTTTATGGGGCAGTAAAGTAAAACGGTCTGACAACAACTCCGGTGGCACATACGCCTTCCATCTGTCCATCAGGCGGGCGCGCGCCACTAGATCGCGCCACGCGCGGGACCTCGCACCTCTCTTAATCGACGCCGACGCGTATTCGAATCAACCGGAGTCGGGATAGGTCTTATCTATGGGGCACTCATAACGTTCACGCTGTCATTTCCTCAGATTCGAGCTTAACGCGTTCAGCGTCGACGATCAACCACTAAAAGTCCCACAAAATTTAGCTATTTAAAGCAATTTAATTACTTAAACTAAAAAGTTACAATATATCATAATGGATGACATTAGTGCTCTTTCGAATCCGAAATGTCACAGTTAAATTTACTTTCCTCGAAAGTATTACACTGAAAATGAATTTTTAAAGTTGGTGAAAAATTAGTGTCTCCAATAATCGACCGAAGATCGGGAGGAGGGGGAATTTGGAAAGCCGTTTACGATAAAATTCCAAATTCTTCATCAATCGTTTAGGGAAAGTGTGAAGTCAAAATTCAGAAGAATCAATTCGGATCGTCACAAAATATTGTAGAATTGAAGGGAAATTTTAGCGATAGGTAAACTTCTCCTGGGAAATCCAACGATTCAACCAAGACGAAAGTTTGCAGCAAAGGTTAACGTCTGATAAACTTTCTGGCGTGTAACTGAATAAATATTTGATCAGATAATAAAATTGAAGGAGGTTGAAACAGCGAAGAGTGAAATTGTCAATCAGCAGGACAGTAATTCTCTCATGACCCAGGTTAAAAGATCTGGGCTCGTTAAACGAAGTGCTCGCGACCCAATTGGCCCACGCCATTAGAAGCGTTTAACGCTGTGAAGTAATCCTAGACAATGTTTTGGGTGGTCCTCTCGAGGAGACTCGTATTTCATGGGGTACTTGAAAGATCGACTCGGGTTTGGGATAGTTTCCTCGCCACGACTCTGCGCCATAAGTCGGAAGAAAAAGCGACACGTACAAAGCGTTTTCCGCGTTGCATTAAATCCTTGTCATTAAATGGTTAAGCGTATCGAAATTAAATCCAGATAGTAGAAAACTTGCTGCTTACTCTTTCACAAGACCTTTTAAAATCTATTTAATTTTCTGATACTACTTTGAATAAATTATCGCGAAACTGTGTGCAGATCTACATCTAGTTACACGAAAAATCACGTACTTAGTTAAAATCCTTTCAATTTCCGAAGAAACGAAACTCAGAAAAACCAAACAAATATATCGCCATTCCGCGGATTCTGTCCTGGATGAAGCATCGTCCAGGATAATAAATATCCCAAGTGTTGGAAATCAAGGAAACGTCAGGTCTAGCTGCTAACAGTCCTCGATTATTTTAATCGTTCCGACAGCGAGGAGCAGACGAACCTTCTTTCGTAAAATCGTCGTCGACGCGCGCGGTGAACTTGTGACAAGCAATAAATAGCGTCGGTGAGAGGTGGCTGAACTTGAGACCGATATATAAACGATCCGCGCATTGTGTAATTGATCCATTAACGGGTTTTTTATTGGCGCAATAACGCGCCGAGCAGAAGGCTCTCTCGCTCTCCCTCGGGATGGAATCGCTAAATTTCCGACTGAATCCTGTGACGTTCGCCGATTCCGCTCGCGACGCCACGCGGATCCGAGCAGAGTATAGATGAGCAGAATCCTTCCTCGTAATCCGGAACGAGCGATCGACGTCGAATATCAGGAAGGGAAGCGGCCCGCGTCGTCAAAGAAAAGTTTTATCGTTCGCTCGCTGCCTTCAGCGTTTCGCGAAGCTCCATGAACGGTCCCGGTCTTATGAGAAAATTTGGGAAAGCCGAGCTCCCGAGCGGGTAACGGCGAATTAATGGCTGTGTGCTGCCCATGTGGCCCTTATTGCCGAAAACCACACTTGCTCGTCGGGACGCTGAGCCTGGAGTAACAAGTAACAATGACCGCAATTTGTATGGAAACAATTTCTGTAGGAAAATCAGAAATAAGTATGTAGGCTAACAAACTCGTTAAAAGTAGTTAACGACTTAGACAATTATTTCTAAGAATGCGGGAATTAATTGATCGATAAACAGCGGAGAATAAAGGAAGCTGGGCCCAGAAAAATCGACATTCTAGGTTTCAGTAAATAGTATTAAAATCTAACATAATAAATAGTTTTAGATACAATCCTAGCTTAGCAACAGTAGCACAAAATTATCACAACCCCCGTGCAGACTCGATAACGAATGCTCCAAAGTGCATCTCGAATAAGAAATTACATTACCATTACCGCTGATCGAGAACCAGTCTACAACCGGTTAGTCTTAATAAGAATATAAAGCTGGTAAAATCGTGAATTAGAAAATCCAAAATCGTTTTTTATATTGCTCCGTGCAGGAAACACCGGCGAAGCAACGCATGGAATTAACGAGCAATTCTGCCAACCAAACTGGGAATCGATCAGCATTTTTACTAGACGGTTTACGGTCGCAGGAACAAATTTCAGCGAACAAGAGTTTGCTAATTAGCAGGAAATTAGAGGGAATGCCTGGAGAAGATTGGCTTATAACGGTTGGATGTCGCGAGTTTATTAGCGTTTCCCGGAATAATGGGCACGATAATTCGCTCATTAGCGCAGAGATAATGAGTTGGATCGGCGAACGATCGTGCACGTGGTATCGCGGGCAGGAAGCACGAGTCCCTCTCGAACACGAGTGCGATAAATCGCGGGGGAGGCGCAGGCCACCTGACGTTTGTTGTACAGGCGACGCGATCATGAATGGACTTTATAGCGACCCGCCCATTTATAGGTAGTATGCGCGGTTTAGTGGCTATGGGTTTTAGTGCGACGCAGTTGTATACAATCCTCTGTTTACGGCGAGTACGTATAAACCGGGAAACGGGTCGCTTATCGGCGGATTTTTCGTTCGAGATTTCCAGGTCTCGGTATTAACCCGAAACTTCTTTCTGCAGTCGTTCATCGGCGAATATATGTCCTGTATATCCTCCCGTAATTATTCGCGTCGCTCTCCCTTCCTCGTGCACTCTTTTCTCAGGGTGCGTAGCGAGATCTTCTTGAAACTCTCCCATGATTTTGCTTTCATTTTTGTTCGAATTTTTATTTTCTCTATTCAGAGAAAATATTTCTCTCTTTGGAGAAGATATTTCTTCTTCGAGACAGTGGTTTTATCGCTTGATTGTGTTTCGATATGGTTTTTATCTTCGATTGCCAAGTGTCGCTTTCATTGGACATGTTCTAGCCGTGGATTTATTATACTTCGAATTTATTATAAGCGTAACGATATGAGAAAATAGGAACTTGCGCAACTCACCTTGTAGACCGGCCAGTGTTCCGGGCTGGAACACGCGGGAAAGCCTGGAACATTGACAGAAATGCTGTTGGTTACTCGTGAACAAATACGAAAAGTTGTGGAAAAATTCTTGCTGTTAATTTCGCTGAAATTTTCCTGAATTTTTGTATTCTATTTTGTTCAAGCTGAAGGAGAACTTTTCGGAAATTAATATGGGGTGATTAGTTTTTACCTGCTGCACAGCTCGAAGGGGCGGAACGTCTTCTCCACGGCGCCGTACACTTTGAGGCCTTTTATTTACTGGTCCACGAAGAAAAACATCAGCCTGAAGCAAAAAGAGCGATAGAAGAATAAGCGGACCGATCGCCGATACGGTGTTCCATAACGCATCGTCATGTCAACCTGATTTTATGTAAGCTTTTGTGCTTGATATCGCGGCAGGTATAAAGTTCCGTATCATGTTCACCGGTTAATGGACTCGCAGCTCGTGGTAGGATGTTCATGGTACTTTAGAAAACTCGCTTTCGTCCACCTTCTCTCCTAAATATATTTTTACGTCTACGCCGGATAAAGAAAAACGGACTAAAAGAACATTTATTAATCGTAATTTCCTAGAGTCAACTTGCTGATTTCTATTAAATTTCCACCGAGTCATTGATATTACTGTTAAAATAACAATAACGTTAAATAAAAATGATCTTGAATATCCAATATAGCCTGTGGAGATTGTATCCATTTTCAAGCTGCGAAATCTCCCCATGGCCGCACCCCAAAACCGTTTTTCCCTCTCCAACCATAGAAAATCGAATCGTGGGCGTGCCTATGAATTTCGATTTGCCACGCGTAGCCCTCGGTAAATATCAAAACCGAGGCTGAAGGTGAAAAATGTGGAAATGCTCTCTGGAGGTGTCTGCCGAGTCAAATCTCCGGGGGTGACTTTACGGCGGATCGGTGAACGCTCCACCGAGGGAGATAGGTGTCAATCTAACGCGCGAGAGAGACCGCCAACAGGGGAAAAGGGGAATAAGAGAGATCCGTAACAGTCTGACGATGCGACGCGTTTCGGAAACGTTTGCGCCTCGAATAATTTTATTTCATAGTGACACGGAAACTGTTCGTTGATTTGGGACAATCAAAAATAGTTGATCGACGTTTCAATGCGCAGTTGATTCTAAAATATTCACTACTTCACAGACTTTAACTAGTATAAATTAATTAAATATCGATAGAAACCTGCACGCGCTTTCATTAAAAATAATTTAGTAATTTTCCTTCGGTTGTTTAACACTAAACCTACAGTACACGGTCAAGTCACCGGTTTCACATTCTTTATTAAAAAACTGTTGGAATTATAAAGACAAATAATAAGTCAAGCGATTATTGCTGGGCTGGGGAAAAATAGATTTTTGAAATAGATTATAAATATTTCGATCTTTTCATATAATATTATACAAAATTTGGTAAATCAACATTTTCTGAAATAGTAGTTACGTGTGGAAATATATTTATTTATGCGATATCCATATGTGACTACTATTTCAAAAATAGTTTATTTGCCAAATTCTGTATTACACAAGGAGATAAAAATATTTTTAGTCTATTTAGTATTTTAAAAGTCTATTAGCAATATTCACGCGATCACAGAGATGCAACTATTTTCACAAACCACCCCCTTTATCAGCACACACAAAACACTGATCAATAATCTAATTTTCTCGTGCACCGCGTATCGGAAAACTTTGCGAACCTCCGCCATCGAGACTCACCCCCTTCGAAGTCACCGAAGGAAGGAAAATGATTTCGATAGCAATCTCGTAGTTCGCAGACGATAAACGTCGACGGAAACACGCGTGGACGGGGCAGTCGTTAACGAAGAGTGGTGTAGCGATCGCTCCACCCGAAATCCGGCCGGTTTACCCCCGGATAGCGTTCTCGGTACACAAATCCCAGCCATCCGTGTTGCACAAAAGGGTCGACAAGTTTCTTTCGTAAAAGGGAGCGAAAGAGACGTTTGATGGGAGAGGGAGAAAAGCTTGGCGAAATGTGGGCAGGACGTGCCACGGCCGATATTACCCAAGGAGAGTCAAAGTAAAAGCCGTGAGGGGGTGTTTTGGGGGTGGTGAGGGGGCAGAACACGTTGGCCGGCGTGTCGGTGTGTACAGAAGAGATTTGAGGGCGCAACAGCCGGACACGAGAAAGCTCTCGCAACCCTGGTGTACTCTGAAGGGCAGAGGGGCGGCCCTTCGACCCTCGATTTCTGCGAGACAGCTCGCGGAAGCCGTCCATTTGTCATTTGCGCCTGTGAGCTCGCATATAGAGGTTTAATTCAATTAAACGTCCGAGCAGAATTGCACTGGTAGTCGCTTTCAGCAGTGGACGGTGGCTTGATCTGATATTTAGGGAAATTTTGAGGATTGGGGGATGATTTTTAATCCTCTTGCTTGTGAATCTTGCAGAAGTAATCGTGAAACTGTGCTGAATAATGTCTGATCGAATTAAATAGATTAGAGACGTTACTTTGATCCCGGATCTATGAGAATTCCGAGGCCCTGATACGAGAAAGGGTTGAAAGCTCCACCCTTTTTGTAATTTTGTTTGTTTTTTTGGAGATTGAGAAGAATCGATAAGAAATGCTAAGCAGCGTCAAGTAAATTTCATATCGGATTTGTTGGACGTTTCAGTTCAGGGGGAGTGTTTGGAATGTTATGATCGCGGAAGGTCAGTTAAAAAATGATCAGGCGGCCGACTGGAAATATAGGACACTTCACCTTGACCCGTGCATTACGGGGAAATTTATTACCCTCCAAGTGACTTTAACGCGCGTTTTCGATAACACCCTGTGCCACTGTAATGGGTCGATATTTATCGCCTCGTTATCCCGCGGGGGTGGTTTATGTGAAGTAGACGGATTTTTCAGTAAACACAGACCACTATACAGCCGCGGGTTACTAACCGATTGAGAGCCGACTTTCGATCATTATCAGACGTCTGGGAACTTGGTACGACATTTAAGCTCGCGCTAAATAATTTTATTCGATTAACAAACATAATTCACAGCTCAACAATCTTGATCTTCGACGATTTATATCGATGTATTTGGTGCAATATCTTTCCTAGTAAAATTCTAGTCGCTGATATTTTATAAATACTATTCGAAGCAACAAAGTCAGTAATAATTAGACTGGAAATCTTCATGGAAAATAAAAGATGTCTGCACTGTTGCAGAAAAAGTAGCTTAGAGGTTCCGACTGAAATTATTAACTGTTTTTAATCTTCCTCCCGTTTCTAGTATTAATGTCCGTCTCCGTTGGGAAAAGCGAAGCGCTACGCTTCGACGGTGCACCATTTTATCAGGCGGAGTCCAGCCGTGAAAAAAGCGGCGCAACGAGCTCGAGATAATTAAAAAAAATCCGGTCCCCGAGGAGCGAGCTCCAGTCTTAATTCACGCCGGGCCACGGGCACTAAACCTCGGCAGAAAGGGTTGCATTCATCGCGGCCGACACCCCTGTCGGAGATTACGAAACCGGGGCCGCGAAAAAAAACTTTCTGACGAATTAAATCTCACGGAGGAACACTGGCCCCACACAAACAGAGCCCGAGAAGAGTTTCCTCGTAAAAGAAATATTTATTCCAAGCCAACGATGGGATTGAGCAGTGGAGCCCCGGATTTTTGGGGGGCTTAATTAAAAGGAGGAAAATATTCCCTCCTT
>CM052158.1:7087884-7116751 GCA_028455555.1 Augochlorella aurata | reverse complement strand
CCAAGTGCACAGAAGCAGCCCGATCGTTATTCATCCGCCAAAACGCGTCTATTCTAGCCTGAGAGAGCTCTGTAACCCCTTTCACGAGGTCCTGGATCCTGCACCCATTCCGTCGTCCCTAATCCTTTCGCTTTAGCCCTCAGAAATTCATGGATCCTCCCAGAGAATAAAAATCAAGCCTGGCGTACATGCAATCTTCATCAATGGTGGCTGGGAGAATTGAAATATCTTTTAAAAGTTGAAAGGAATAGAGAGAGAGAGAGAGGGAGAGAAAGAAAGAGAATGGTAGGGGTTGAAACGTCTCCGCGACGACGGTGAGCTCGATTCGGGCCGCGCAGGGGGTGGAAAAGGGGTCGTCGTCGAGTCCCATAGCCGTGTGACGTGACGCGTGCCGTTTTTAGCGGGGCGTCGAGACGCCTTCCGCGTGGAACGCCGCCAGCACCGGGACGCCCTCTCGTTTCCACGGGCAAACGGTATGGCCGCCAGACCAATCCCAGCTCTCCGTTCCGACAGGCGCCACCAACATGGCAGTGGCGTGCGCTGCCAGAGACGGGCCAGACCTCCGACTCGATCGCCAACGAGATCCTGGATCCTTCGACGCCGGTCTGGCCCGTCGACTGACCTCGTGTCCTGCATCTTTTATTCTTTTTCATCATGGTCAAACAATTTTAAATATTCTGAAACCTCGAAGTTTCCTCCTGAAATTTCTGCTATCGAATACACTGTGTTTGTAATACTTAATTTATGAAACCTCGAAAACCTTCAGCAATTTTAACGTTGTCGACGTCGTTCTGTTACCTCCATTACGTTACTGTTTTATGTAACGTTTATATAATTGTATCAATATTGATTTTTATTTGTTTGATATTTGTTACCGCAATAAAATATTATTTTTATTAATTGTATGCATAATTCCAGACTACCTCCATTACGTTACTGTTTTATGTAACGTTTATATAATTGTATCAATATTGATTTTTATTTACTTGATATTTGTTACCGCAATAAAATATTATTTTTATTAATTGTATGCATAATTCCAGACTACACTATCTTCTTCTCCTATAAGGGTAGCTGAGTACCTCGGTTAATGAACGTATATCAAACTTTCCAGTGCAATTTTGATAACAAAATTGTAGATTATTAAAAAGCTACATCGGTAAGAAATGCTGCAAATAACGACGATCTAACTGAATATTCAAATAATTTACCGTGAAAAAAAATATTTTAGAGTCAATATGGAAAAAGGTATGTGGATCCCAATTATAACTGATATAAGGGATAGTGCATTGCTTGTATAATATGTTCCGCGCCACAAGATATTGTGTAGAAAGTTTAGGATCGAAAAATTAATGAAAGTAGTGATCGTCCTATAAAGAATTTGTTATATATAGAATAATTAATAATTACATATAATATATCAATTTTTAGCGAAAATATCAAATGGCCAAAGTGAAGATTCGAGTAAAAACAGCTGAGCACGGAGCGTGTAAAATTGCGTATACTCGTCACGGCTCCGATAATCCGGTCGAGCGTTAAGAAAGGCTTCGACGCGTGAACACGTGTTCTCTTTCGAGTGATCTCGGTATTGTAATCCGTAGTAAAAGTCTACGTGAAAGTGCAATCCGTTGCCTAGTAATGTGAAACGCAACAGAAAAGACCAAGGCCTGTAACAATCGGTAGCCGTGTCGGTGGGCCCAGAACAGCAAGAATTCGAGAGGCTAGACGGCTTAATCGTTCGCCGGTTCCGCAGAGGGGAGGAAAGAAGCCGGTCGATCCAATCAGGCGACCCCGTTCCCCAACAAAAAGACGACGAGCCGAGCTCCGGCCGCCGTGAAAAAACAAAAGCGCGAAACATTGTAAAGGCACGGGCGAGACAACGCCGGTTCCCATCGGCCTTATCAGCGGTCCCCTCGTCGCCTTTCCAATCCGGAGGACTTTATCTTGAGACGGCGGCGATAGAATGCAAAACAGTGTCGCAAAAAGGAGGAAATGGAAAAAAGAGCAAAACAAGCGCCGGAGGAAATCGTCGGAGGAGGTGGAGGAGGAGGACTTCGAGGATGGGCAAGCGGCGGAGGGGGTGGCAGAGGGAAAAGGAAGATCTTAGGAGACTTCGGCTGATGAGGACGGTTCCCATGACGACGCAACCCCAGGAACACGAAACGGTCTAGCCATCCTTGACTCAATACCGGCTCGCCGTATACTCACGTACCGTCGAACCTCGCCGCCGCTTCTCCCCGGTCTTCAAACCCTCTTAAGCTCTCTCCCTCGGCCCCTCGTCGTCCCTCTGCACACCCACTTTCACCGCGTCCCTGGCCAAATGGAATATCCCACGCTTATACTTTGTTCCATCTGCAGGTCCATATCGTACGTACTCGGCCTCGCCTATACGTGAATCGTATAACCGACGGTGCCAGAGCCGGAATACAAACGATTGGAGACGGGCTTTGTATCCCGCTAACGAAAAGAGAAAAACGGTGCCCGCGACTCGACTCCGAATTGCCGCATTAAGGACCTCGGACGGGTTCGATTCCTTGCGACGATCCTCGTCCTCGTCCCTTGGACGCCGACTTCCGGAATCAGAGTCCTTTCCACCCGAATCCCTACGTGAGTTTACTATTGTAATTACCGCGATCGAGCATTCTACTTGGCATTTTGAGAACGTTGTGAGTTTTGAGGCTTTCGGAGGTTTACCCAGGATCCTTCGAGGATTTAAAGAGAGTTTCGTCAGTGGCCTTTCTTTACTGGAGGTGCGTGGGAAATGTATTCGCTTCGAAGAACTTCGAGCTTCGATGAGAAGTGAAGCAAGTTTGATCTTTTTGAAATGCATTGGACAGAAAATGGTAAACGATTGCAGAAGACGGATTCAAAACGTTTACGAATATCGATGTTAATACTCGTCTTATTAAAATTATTAAGGGAGGGAAGCCTAGTGATAATAATAGAGCCGCGATGGTCCATTTAGCAATTGCTACGACAAAAGTCTAAAAAATTTCTTAAAGTACTTTACTGAATCATTGTCTATTCAATATTCTTACATTTCGCAAATTCTAACAGAATTAGGAAAATATAATAACTCATTCCAAAAATTACTTTCGAAATCTGCGTCAATAATTGTTAAAGCGTTATTCCTTGATTTTAGAAACAATTTCAGACAAATTCCCAAATAAACAAATATTTCCTACTATTTATAGATTACAACGAGCCAGAAAAATTCAGGAAGAATGTTCGAACGGATTAAATAAGGGATGTTTTCAGCACCCCCATTTTACAGCAGCCTGCGACCTCGATAGCGATCCCCGTCGCAGTGTCTGCATCGAAAAATCAGGGTCGCAAGCTGGAGCTATAGCGAAGGCGTGATGCGGCAACCTCGGGGAGATAGCCAAATGCCAAGACCCTCCCCAATTCCTCCCGATAGCTTCGGATGTATCGATAAATTCCTATCTCTATGCGATACGCGAGAATACCGGCTCGCATTAAACTCGGCCGTTGACCCCGGAAAACTTGATCCTCCGGGAGGAAGCTATCTGGAGAAGCGATTGGAAAAGCGAACCTATCGGGAGAACTCTCTCTTCGATTATTTTCCAGGGTGCCTGGCAGCTTTTGTTCGAGTCAGCGAAATTTTCTCGATTTCTATTCGCCGGCGTTTTATTTTCCCGCGCACGCGGGAGATCCGTTCTCTCCCTCCGTCAGGTGAGAGAGCAGCACGCGCGCGGCTTTTTCACCCGCGACGCTCTATAAATAATTCAACTAAAATAATATGATCCCCCTCGCACACGGTCGCGGCCTTTTTCTACGGCATTCAGTCTTGGCTTTCACCACCGCACGTAAACACTATGGCCGCCGTTCCGGATACACGGGAGCTGCTCGCGCGAGAAGCCATCCTTTTTTCCTGCCCCCTGCCTGCCCTAATCCCGATTCCGAGCCGCCTTTTCCGCCGAGTGGCTTTGCCTGTATCCGCAGAGTAACGTGGAAGCTACACGCTCCGGAAAATGCTCTCTGGAAAATGCTCTCTGAACGACCGATCGCTGCCGAAGCCGCCGCTCAATTTTATTTCAATTCGGTCCAGTCGATGGATCTGGGATAGTGCTGTTAAGGGATCTCGGTTGGCCGCGGTAATCACGAGATCATAACGTTCGGATAATAGAATGTTTAATTCATTTTGTAATATAGAGGCAAATATTTAGGTGACCTAATAATTTGTTAGATGGTATCGACTACACTATAAATAATTTTTCTCACTAAATAATATTTTTTTAACGCGAAGCTGCAGAGCTGTGAAGAAAGGATGAACAAGGGTTGGTAATTTTTCAAGCCAAGTATCTGAACAATATTTGCAGAGGAGATTTAATTTCATAATCCAACCCTTTTCAGTCCAACATTTTAATACGAGTTCAAAACAATTCAACATGAAACCAGTGAATATAGGAACTATTAAATCTCAATGAATTTATAATTTTTAAAAGGTTAATTTTGGACTCTGATTTGGGAAGTACGATTTTAAAATTACGATGCATTCCTTGATCGCGAAGGAGAAACAATAGAACACCGCACTGTGGCTAAAAATGAAATGAAATTCGAAACTTTGATAATTCATGACGACTACAAAATTACAGCGAGCCGCACAGGCTCAAATAAAATCGGAGAATGATGTTTGTGTGTAAGAGAACTAAATTCCGGATTGTTGTGTCAGTAACGAGGCGGCGAGAATAGAAAATATAATTTTTACGATATTGTTCGACGCGGATTCATGCTCTGCGCGAAGTTCACAGCAACTGTATAAACACGAGAGTATTTTAAGTGATTCAACGAATGTTCACACGTGTTTTGTCAGAGGGGATACCGGATTTTAGAAACGCCAGCCTCAGAATGCCACCATTATGCGTCCCACTTGACGTTAATTATAAAATAAATCTCGTACTTCCTATAAAAACCACGCTCTAGTGCCTCGAAATCATCGAATATTTAACATTCTCATTTATTTTATCCAATATATTTATTTTATCCAATATATTTATTTATTCAATATATAACATGGATAATACATTATCCAATAAATAGTGCATAGTAAGAAGACGCAATTTTATTTTACAAAGTAGACACTTTTCCAGCGGAAATTCACGATGGCAGCAAAAAATATAAAAGTTAGTTGGTCAGTTATTTTTGATTAGGTGGCGAAGAGTACAATATTCCCCTTTTTCCACAGAGCCGGAAAAAAATATGAAAGTTTCCTATTCCAGAAATAAAAATTTCACTTCTCCCTCGGCCTAGTGGTCGACTTTCACACAAGCATTGTTCCGAGGGCCCAATTTTCAGTGAAATCTTCGACGATCGTCGGTTTGGAAAATTTTTTCATACCAAGAGAAAGCTGCAACCCCGAGAGAGGCTATGGGGTCCCATGGGGGACGCGCGTAACCGCTGGTTTTCATTTGGCCCTCACTGCTCGGTCAGTTTGCTCGATCGCAGTTTACCGTGCTCGTTCGTCGACGAACATCGTCGTTTGTTCGTTCGTTCGTTTGTTCGTTAAACAGTGGCCGGTGTGTGTCGCACGTCCGACGTGTCTTTGACGATAAAGGCCAGTCCTGATAGAAGATTGCTGGGAACGAAAGTGGCCACCCCTAGTCGCATCGATCGTGGGATTGGACTTGGCGAAATGGCGAAGCTGTTCTTTCACTGATCGTGTATTCTTGGACTTTTGGAGCTTTTCGTGTTAATTAACATCTTTATTTTTGGAAGGAAATTTTGTGATCAGTGGAACATTGTGTTTGAAGTGAGTGTGTGATATTTCAGGTAGTTGAAAGTCTTTTGGTACTGTCCTTATCGTTATGTTGCTATTACTAAATTCTTACTGTTAAATTATTAGTATTTGTTTCTCACAATGACGAAAAATACATGATTTCTCTTCTATTCTAAGGGCGAATAAATGGAATTAATATTCTCTCCTCGAAATTCTATGTGTTCGATGTTCCATTGTTTCTTCGAAGGATATTTTTGGAGCTTTGAATTAAATAAATCAATTAAGAATTGAGATTGACTATAAATTTATACAGTGTTCAATTTTCTGTGCGTTCCGGTTAACGCTACTAAAATTCCTAAACTACAGAACAAAATTTTTCATAAACTTTAAAACAAAGAAACTCGGGTCCACTATGACCCAGTACCACAAATTACCTACTTAAATGCGCAGCTATTTGTTATCAGCTTGAAAAAGTGAGTTAGCGTAGCAGCGATATGTTGAAAAATAGCTACACAAGGATTCAGAAGGATTCAGAAGGATCCAGAAAGGGTTAGTATAGAACCGTCAGGGTGTAGATCGCGACGGGACGGGCCCGTATCCCGAAAACAGTTACAAAGTTCCGGCGACTCTTATGATGAAAGAGATCCGTGACGAGTCGCCACGAGGCCCGCGCAAAGCACAGCTGCGAGAGACGCACACCTATAGGTACTAAGCATCGACGGACCGCGCGCGACCATAAAATGATCGTAAAAACTTAATTTTACGAGAGGCATAATATATTTGCCACCACCAGTGCCGTCGCCGCCACCACCGGCAGTGGCAGCGGAGCCGGCCAAGAACAAACGGTCAGCCAGTATCCGTACCGGGCTGGAATTTCCTAAACCGGACGCGAACTTGCGGCACGCGAGCTAACTATGCGACAGGTAACGAGGGCTAATAGCGAAATCATTTTTCGACCTGCGACCACCCAAACGTTGCGATACGAACCACAGATTCAATGGTCGCTCAGAGACCCGGATGATATTTAATCGTACAAAGATAGCACGATTTTTCAATGACCAATGCTTAGATGGTTCTATTATGAAATAATCCACTCATTATGGAAGGTGTGCTCATGTATCATTTTTCTATTAGACTGGCCAAGAAGTTCGAGCGGTTCTTTACAATACACGACTCTTCTTTCACTCGTCAAAAATTTTCACGAATTTTTCCGTCAATACTATAATTATCAGGTTTCAGCTGCTAGATTCTAGTTTCTAGCTTCTAAAATCCAGGTTTCATGTTTTACCTAGCTTTAATCCTTTTAATGCCGAACGACGATATTTCGTTATTTTCTAACGCAATTTGAATTTTCCGACACTAAAATGTTCGAGATCCTAATTTTCATCTTCCAGGATCCGAGTTCTAAAAATCTGCGAGCCCTCCTCGCTAATAGCCCGTTGATCTCCGGTATCAGGAAAAGTGCGAAAATGGTGGAACGGGAGGTTCGTTAAGCGGCAAGGAAATCTCGGCGAAGTAGCCAATCGAGAGTTGGACCGTTCGGCAGCCTACGGGGATCGAGCTCGAGAGGACGAGGCCTGGCCTCTGAACATAATTTCCTTTACGACCAATTAGTAGATCCAGAAACACATCTACACCGTCCCGTAGGAGGGGACGGAACGGTGTAGAGGAGGACGCCAAGAGGGGCGGGAGGTCTTCGGTAATCTCTTAAAATGCGTTCCAACCCGGGGTCTCACGATCGTCACCGGTTTTCGGATTTTTGCCCGAGCGAATGCCGCGAGCCAGAAGGTGGAACGCTCGAAAACGCTCGAAATTGAGGTGTATATAATCAGCCAGCGCTCCATGAGGTGGGTGGTCCCGACACGTGAGCCTCGTTTAAAATGACCGCCGCGTCATGAGAACGTGAATCCGCTCCGTACCGGCTCCTTTTCCCACTCCTGCCTCTCGGCTCGCCGGCTTCCCCCAGGTTCGATAACAGCACGTCGGGATCTTGCGAATTCCCGGGGACGATACGCGTTCTTTTATCGTCTTTAGTCACTCTCGTGCGATTCGAACGTTTCGAATGCGTTCCCATAGGTTTCGAGACAGCATTCTCTTATTCATGAGCGGTCCGCCATTGTTCGATCGCTTAATCGATGCTGCCCGAATGCAGCGGCTTCTGCGGATCCCGGGCTGAGTTGCAGGAATTTATTTGGTTGCTGGAATGGTTACGGGTCTGGCGAGATTAGATGTTCGAAATTTGAGAACTTAGAGCCGCGGATGCTTGCATAGTTGAATGATTCGAGCGGTAGTTTGACTACCTCGGAGTTCAAGAGTTTACAAATGGCAACGTAAACCTCGTATGCAATGAGAAAGTTTGAAAATGTAAAAATCGAAAAGGTGGAAAATTAGGAATGGAAAAGATGGAAGCTAGGAAGTTTACAAGTTTGGATATTTGGATATTTGGAAATTTAAAAGTGGAGAAGATTAAAGTTTGAAAATTCAAAGCTTCGAAAGTCAGGCGAGGTCGATAAAATGTCCAGAAGGTCGTCGTTCGCCATCTTCGGGCTAGAAATAGCCACCCAAAAGGGTCGAGCAAAGCAGTGGCTCCTTAATGCGAGTTTTAATCGATGGCGTTCACCGATTCCCCACATTGTTGCGCCCGAAATCGACTTTGTCGGTCCGTTAATGGGATACCATCCTACTTTCACGCCCGTCCGTGAAAAAAAAGCCGAGCGTGTGTACCGCTTTTGTAGAATACAAACTGGGCGGGTCGGCGTTTTGGAAACATTGCAGAGGGAGAAATTTATCTTTATGGAAATTCTTTTGAAAGTTCTCTCGACAAATGGGAATTAATCGGGCGCGGACGACCGGGAACGTTCTTTTAATCTCGTAATATACGGCCCGTTGTAAATAATGGAGTTTATCGCTTCGATAAAGTCGAGGAAGCCGATGCCGCGTATTCCGGCCAGACTCGATTACGATAATTCTTTTAATCTGAAGCAGAAAATTGCAACGAACGAGGAGAAGTCGGACGAAAGCGCGATAAAAGCTCGAATACACCCATGGAAACCGGACTCGGCGTACGGGCAAGCGCGATTAATCTCTCCTACAAATATTTTTCGTCACGGAAACCAGCGAACTGCTCCGAAAAGGAACTTAACTAAACTCAAACAAGCGTGATTCTTCAATAATAATAACGCGTCGATGAGTTTCAGCCGCTCTGATACTTCGTTTAATGAGAAGGGGCTTCGATATCTTTTAAAATTCTGAACAGCCGCTGCGAAGAGCCAGCTATGAGATCCGTTTTAATAAAGAGATCTCTTGTCTCAAAAAAAAACTTCTAACAGTCTCTTCTTTGTTTCCTAGAGACCCAAAAATGTCGAAGACCTCTCCATCGTGCGTATTTACGTAGTAACCTCTTGAAACAGATGATGGCGTCCAAAACGTATCACTGTGGAAAATTCTTATCGGAACATTTTCGTCAAAGAGACGGCTATGAAATGATAACATTCAGTATAAATCTCTAAATACCTTCCCAAAAATTCTTGAGAAGTCTTTAAAATTTCGTTGAATAAGTAGAACTAAAATCGCAAGATTCAACATAGACTGTTAAAAACAAAGGCTCTTGAGATGTCTCTAAAATCGTATCTGACAAGTATAACAAAAATGCAAGATTCAGCGCGGAAAATCACAAGGAGACAACGCGCTATTAAAATCGCTGAGTCCCAAAATCTGATCGCAGTCTTGTAACAAAAGAAGTGATTGCCGATGTACTAAAATGGCTGAAGTGGGACGAAGAAAATTGGAAGAGAGGGTCCAGATAGTCATTGACTCGCGGAGCTGGCGCGGGATCGCCGTTTCCCAGGGAACTTGCGAAAATTGCGATTCGCGTGTCCTAAGATGGCGCCTAAACGGGCCGTTATAGGTGCGAGAGTAGTCCGCGCTACCGGCAATTACTTTAACGACGCATATTAATCGGCACAATAAAGCCCGTTACGAGGGTATAATTACAATATTGAATTATGGCCGACGTTTATTCTTGTCACGCGATATTAACGGGCAGCCGTTGCCCACGCGTCTCCCGCTGTCGTTTATGCGTTCATTCAGGAACGGCCGGACAGTGGATTAGCAAAAGTCAAGCGGGAAGAGCGCTTGTCCGTCTCCTCCCACCCGAAGAGAAAACGTTTTTGCCTCTCCCGCGCTCCCTTTCTCTCCGAGGGCTCTGTTACTGCCGGATTCATTGGCCGTATACAACTGACGACTCCATCTCGATGTCCATGGCCCTCGAGAAGCTGGCAGCGACCCGTCGATTTCTTTCCAAGGCGTCTAACTGCGGCTGCTGCTCGGAGTCTGACTCGTTTTTCTTGGTCAGACGGTATATAGCAACTTTGTGACAGGGATTCGACTGGTGTCCATCTCGACGATCCGCTCGAGCAGAAAAACTTTCACAAAATATTTCATGAAATATTTTGAGAACGGAAGAATTTTTTCTTAGGAACCAGTATCTTAAAACTTAGGATCTTAAAACCAGCCCTAATTGAAGCTAACCCTAAACTTGACTAATGTCTGAATATTATTTCATAATATTTTTAATAGAAATATGTTTCTAATATCCACAACTGTAAAAAGTCTAGTGTTAAAAGACAAACTCCAATTTTCGAATTAGACGAAACGATTAGCCACTTTACATTAGGTTCAGTAAGGTGATTGATCTCTCAGGATTCGTGCGAATCTATCTTGAAGTCGTCGAAAGCGTCTGCCTCGCGAGTGCGATTAAATCATCCGTCCATTAACCCTCGGATTCTTTTTGTAGCGTTTATTTCTACGCTGATAGTTCCTCTGTTCAAGATGGGAATGGGGTAGATGGGGATCGTTTTCGAAAAAAAGAAACGCAGAGATCGAGAGTAGAAGATTTTTGTAGCAAAGTGGGCAGTAAATCAGTGGTTGCTAATGGGTTGGGTGTAGATTACAGCTGGGTTCGATCAAGATTGAAAGTAAGCAATCTCCGAAGCAAAATTGTTTGTGTGTTATAGTGCTAGGCTGGAAATCTTTGAGCAAGTAATTACAGCAAACAAAGAAATGAATGTTTGCTTGTGTGTCTAGCGAAAAACGTTTTTAGTTCCAAGTCGAATGTTACGATCGTTTGTGATTATTTTAGATCATCCATGCGCAGTCTTGCTTGTCTAATTTCGAGGTTTAGAAACAGCCTGTAGGATCCGGAGTTTTGGCTCACCTTGTATAGCGTGCCTTCCTACAGATTTCTGTAGGCGGGAAAAAAATCGGTGGAGCCAATGGCTGGGCCGGGATTTTAGGAACCGGATCCGTCGACTGGCCGCAGACTTCTCCATTAATTAAGCTATCCAGGTCCCCCGGGAACCGTCTACCTTAGTCTGGCGACCGACATGGCCGTCGACAGCGTGCTCGAAGGAAATCGGCGAGGAAATTTGTATCCGAAGACGTGAGTATCGGCATTTTAACATCAAATAAATTGCACGTCGGAACCTACAGTAAGGATGCTTCCACAGGATGCATTTCCTGCACGTACAACAGCGATTGATGAATCTAATAAATTGGAAAATAAATCTCAACGCATCTCGTGCTGAGATTGCGGATTTCACGCATTTGTAACAAGAATGAACGGTTCTAATGCAGAACCGTAGAAACTTAGGATTTACAATTGTTATTATTACACTATTAAAAGAGGAAACACATTTTAGCTTAACTTCTGTTTCGGATTAACTTCGACAATTTGTATTTTTATAGAAGAGCAATGGCTTTGCGAATTACTCGACGAGAGCGTGCGAGAGAGAGAGAGAGAGAGAGAGAGAGAGAGAGAGAGAGAGAGAGAGAGATAGTAGATACGGTATCGGCGGTGCACGATTAAATTGGAATGTTTTAATTACAGGGAAGCAGCAGTCGACTCGAGATCTTTATGGTTCCATCTCCCCTTGCTTCCTGTCTCTTTTCAACATTGACCCGGAGACTGGAATACCGAATCAACGGAAGGTTTGCTTCTTATGTAATATATACGACCTGGAAAATCGCTCGCCAGCTGCAGACTATGTCGATATACAGGATACATAGCCTGGCGGCAGAGGAGGAGCCGGCGGGAAAGGAAAGATGGTTTAATGGACAGAGAAAGGTAGAGATATACGAGTAGAGTGGAGAGTATATGGGCAAAGAGAACACACGGACGGTAGAGTGTATCGCTGAGGAGAGAAAAATAAAAGTATCCTTGTAACTTCGTCTTCAGGGTCCTCGATGTATCGGCAAACAGTGGAGAATATTATTAATAAAATAGGGGGACGAATGGCCGCGAGAAATGCAGGGTGCAACGATGAAAATAGAGTGAAATGAGAGCCGCGATATAGAACGATCAGAGAGTACATTTATGACAAAAATGGGTAGATGAAATGCCACCACGTAAACGCATTGGACAAATTTAAGAACGATGTTATCTTCTTTTCAATTTATTAAACTTACCGGACGGCGGAATATATTGCTAATTTTTGTTTCCTACAATCGGTTTCGGACATTTTTATCTTGCATAAAGATCCGCGGTCCAGTTATTAATAAAGAAGCTATAGAAGATACAAGTAAGAGAAGGAGAAAATAAAGGTATTAAAATGGAGAGTCCGTGAGCAGAAATAGAAGAAAATGTAAATTCTGAGAATGGTGACCGTCGAGGGGGAAATGTAGAGCACTACTTTTAAAGTGAGTTTAGCAAAACTAGCTTCGATAACGTGTTTAGTACTGCTCCTTCAATTATTACCTACGAGTTGGTTCATATTTCTTTTTTAATATTCAGTTTATTTCTCCCAGAAAGCATTAACACTGGGGTCATTAGCAACCACTTCTATCAATTACGCTATAGTTATGTTACTTTATACACGTATAAACGTTCACGATTGACTGCTCCAAAGGAACCTAATTTTCCCAACTCTGTAACTTACAGAAATCATTAAACTAAGTGTCGAAACTGTACTTTTATGTGCAGATTAAATCAAAGGCTACATAAAATCAATGGCAGTTCTCACGAAATTCCTTTCACAGGCGAATCAGTATTCTCGAGAGGAATCGTTTGATCCAGAAGAAAGTCTTTCCATCTAGAAACGATTCTCTTTCAAACCGCGAATATCAACGGAAACGACCGCGAATGAAAGCGTAGACGACGCGTACTCAGAAATAGGAGGTCACGGGGGTCCAGGGAGCGTCCAAGAAGAAAAGAAGCCCCGAAAGGCTGCAACCGGAGAAACTCGAGCACACCGACGAGCAGACGAACAACGGAAAAATGCACTTTTGCCAAAGAACATTAGCCCGGCCGGCAGGTTGAGTGTCTTGCACAGAAGCCCGCTTAAACATTTTATGAGGTGGTCGGCGTAATTTGATGGCCCATAAAAACGCCTAGTCTAGTTTTTCCCGGGGCATCGTGATCCGTCGTCGGCACTGTGCCACGCGCCCCGTGTCCCTGACGATTCTTCGACTTGGACCGGCGTCTGTCGCGCGCACGGATTTGCTCCTCTCCAAACCTCTCCGTTAAACCAACGGATGCGTGGCCCAGATTAACGAACCTCGTTTCGGCTCTCCTAGCCACTGGATCGTCGACGGAGCCGCGGATCGACCAATCCAAAAGGCGGCCGAGCCGTCCCGATTTACGACCGGCAAGCTTTTTTCACCGGGCTTTCGAAATAGAACCGCGGGAACTCTGGAGCCAGGTACGATGCTGAACTACTGAGCTGTTTCGTAAGATCTCTGATTCATTCCCCCAGTTTTTGAAATTTAGACAATTGTTTTTAAGATAGTGTTCGCAATTTTTAGAGAAACTGAGACGCTTTGGATGGAAGTAATGGACAGAGTGCGGATCTTTATGCAATGGAAACATTCTCTGCGTCAATTACAAGATACGGAAGGCAAGTATAATTGGATTTTTTCCTTTAATAATTTTAATAAGCCAAGATTAGTTCGCCAACATATTCAGTTTCTTTGAATGCGTGTTTTCAATTTTTGCTATAATCGAATCAAATCAGAAGTCTACTAATGAATCACTTGCATAGTTGCAACTGCATCATTGGCTCAAAGTATCCATTAAAAATATCTTTATCCATTGTCACGTTTCAACGAGATCGTTCCGAAAAGAATTTTCTAGCATATCCGATAGGGAGAGAACTATCCAGGATCGAATGGAGATTTCTCGATTCTCCGTCTGGAAGACCATTCGCGGGAACGAGCATGAAGCGGGCAGCTTCGGCCCGGGCCAATGGAACGAGGTTTCCACCATGATGGAACCGGAGAGGCTAGGCAGCAGAGCAGCCCCGTCGCAGGAAACGGGAAACGTGGTGGAAATTGAAAATGGGATGGACGACGAGGCACGGGGGACAGATGGCGGCCCGGATATAGGAATAGAGCTGCAAGCCTGCGGAAATTACGAGACCCGCTTTCGACGTGCCTCCGTGAATGTAGCTCGCACAGCCACCGAAATTGTCTCGAGTTTCGTCTGCGATCCGCTGCCACTGAACTCGGCGCGAAGGAATTTCGAAATAATCTCGAAAGCTACGCTAAAGTTTCTATTCTCTGACTCTCTTCGACGCGGTTTTATATCTTGCACGCGATGGGTCGACGCATTTTATTCTCCTCGACGCTACTTGGAATTTTGCATCTTCGTCTGGAGAATCATTCCCTCAAGCGTCTTTAATCTAGGTGCATTTTCGGAGCGATTGCTTGCTGGATGGAAATATTTTAAAACGGTTGCTTCAAGTTGGAGACGAATAAAATTGATTTTTGTTTTGACAGAATCTTCATAGATTATGAATTGCAGACAATAGGAAAGGCTGATTCGACGAAGGCGTGATTAGGCTGCGGATTTTTATGCGAAATAAAAATGTTCGAAGTCACTGAAATTCGACAAATATGTATTATTTAGTAACCTGGATAAGTCGAAAATAGAGCAACAATTAAATTCGTCTCTGTCTTCACAGCTTTGTATTTCACCTGTTCATTTTTGTTATAAATGCATCAAATTCGCAGTCTACTTATCATGTCTGTAAAGTGTAAAGTAACCAGAACGATTCTCCAATCTACTAATGCTATCTTCATCTCCTATCGTATCGTCTAACCAAGATTGCTAGCTAAACTAATCCTCAAAATCGGTTACAAAATATCTCATACCCATCGACGTTCTTTCAGACCATCTTCAAACGCTCCAAGAAGAACGAAACGGGGTCAACGATCGACAATCAGATCCAGATCGCCCTCCATCGCCAACCACTCTTCGCAGAATCGATTTCCAACCCCCGGGCGCAATATTTGTTTCGCTGCTCGTCTTCGGAGCGATTCAAATCACACGAGGCTCGAGCTTTGTCACGAAGACAAAAGAGAAGGAGGCAGCGGAGGAAGAGAGGCGGCAGAGCGGCCAATAAGTCGCGCACCCCGGGGCGGTCGGTACGTTACATATAGTAATCTAAGTTGTGTTTATGGCTGAATATATATGCATAGCAGTCCGGCGGATCGTGGTGGCGCGAGGAACTCATTACCCCACGTCGGGGGTATTAGCATATTTAGAGGCAGTTCCCCACCCGGAGCCTCCCTGTCTGCTGGCGCTCCACCTCTTATCAACCCCCTACTACGCCGTCCCCTCGTCTCTCACCCCCTCTTCGCTCTCGTCTCGGCTATTCTCCGCTGCATCCCTCTTTCACCTCGCCGAGACGGTGCATCCAATTTCGCGCATCCATTATCATTCCTTGCGCTTTTTAGTCCACTTTTTAGGGGTGCAGATATTGCAGTCTACTCTGCTTTTAGGGAAACCTGCAGAGGAATTTAGACGACTCCGGTCGACCGAAGCATGATGTGCAACATTTGCGGAAAAAAAAAGAAAACATGTGAGTGTTATTTATTGTGACTTTTTAACCGTTTTGCTGACCAAGGTGTTTCAAAGTGTTGAGAATTTTGTTTCTGTTTAAATATCATCACTGGATGCCACTGTTTTCATTTTTAGCATATTTATAAAACGACGATTTTTAATGGTGCTTCGGAGTCGCCTCTCGAGTGCAAAGGGTTAAACATGTTGCATCGAACAATAATACCTCTAAAAAAATTAATAAACCACGTTTTCGAGGGCGAATCGTTTGCTCAAGTTTAATAATTCTACCGCGCCTCAGATTTCGTTTGAAATTTTACAGCACGGAGTCTGCAGCGTATTTCATTCTCCGATGATTATTTCACGTCCGAAATTTTATGATTCCTACCCTAAACGCTTCAGAAAGCTCGCAGACAATTACGATTCAAGTTTAAGCGTGTTTGGTCCGTCGACGAGGCTCCGTCAGGGCGGATAAAATTTTCTATCCGAAATAAAAGGCCAGACAAGCGCCGGGAAAGTGAGCGCGCGCCGACGGACTGGCTAAGTAATTAAGGAAGCTCATCCTCAGAGACAATTTAGCTTAATGAGAGTCAGCCAGAGTTCCACCCTAGCTATCTTCGTAGCCCCGACGGCCGACCCACCCCCAATCTCCGGCCACTCGGCTTTTCTCTCCGCCTGCCACTTTCCCCGTTCGGTCGTCCCTTTTCCGGCGTTCGTCCATCTTGGAAGTAAAATGTCTACTTGCCAGACGTCCGCCCCTTTTCCACCGTTCCTTTTTTTTTCTCCCCCGGCTGTATCTCACCTCGCGATCCGACCGAGAATTTAGATAAGCTTTTATACCAGCGAGCCATCTCGATTATTCAACCATCCCCTGTCGCTGGTCTCGCTTCGAAAACGGATGAAGGAAACCCTTGCTCGCGCGGGTAATGAGCCTGGATCTTTAACGGTTATGAATTTTTAAACGCTCCGCGATTAAACACTAAACAGCTCGATATTACAGACTCTCAGAATACAGTTACGTTATTCTCAATTTATTGAAATTATTAGGAAACAAAGTAGATCTTTCTTTGGATACTTTTCTCGATGCAGAATCGAACAATGAGTCAGTTAGTCTCCATTTCCTCATTCGCTATATTTGCTATATTTATATATATTTTACTATATTTATATATTTGTTTATATTTCCATAAAATCCTGCCATAACCTAACAAGCTTCTGTTAATTTCCAGGGGTTCTTCAAAAGTCAAATTCGACGATTCCGCAGCGAAGAGCGATCGCTGGGAAAAATGTTCGAGCAGCCGATTTTCCACAGAGCCATTCGAGGAAACATCGTCCTCGGCGGAATCGACCATAAATTTTCGCGAAACCATGGAAATGGTCAGCGTTCCCTCAGCTCGAGCATTGTTCCGCAACCGTAAGAGGTTCGATCGATATATTTTAAGTCGGCGCACGGTTTCTTCGAAATCTCGAGTAGCGATTCCAGCTCGCGGACGGTTTTAGCAACGCTTGACGTTCTTTGTGCGTCGATGCGCTTTGCAGGCGTGTATGCAAATCGAGTTACGAGTGCGCCAGCCCCGCCTACGTATCGTGGGCCTATTATAAAAAGCCGTATTGTGCAGCGATCCGTGTCGGCGTAGGTATGCGATGGAGGAGAGAAACCCGGCGGAGCCCTTCGAGAGCCGCGTCTCGAGTGGGAGGTTCTGCTGGTCGTTGAATAAAAAGCAATGTTTAATAGTTTAATCCACTGCACTCGGATTTAAACGACTCTCCATCGACGATTTAAACGCCCTTTGTGCGTTGTGGGGGTTGCGAGATTGCCGAAAGAATTACTACACGGTGTTCCACCCCTTTGTGTGAGTTATCTTATTATCATTTTTCGAGCGTTGTTTCGATTGTTGTCGCGGTTAACTGTCTAGGAGAATTTGGTTACTATTAGCATTTTAATGGAAGCGATGCTTCGAGGTTTAGAGGATCGTCGGGACATAGAGCTGACTTTCTTTTTTTATTGTGGCGCAGGAAGTAGCAGTGGCATGCTTATTGGTTACAGTATAGCTACCAAGATGGGTTTCGCAGGTTTTGTTTTAGAGTTGCTGAAATTGTAGGGACTATGAATATGTAAAATGCAATAACATAAAAAATTGTTACAACTCTTTTGGGTAAGCCTGAGTAAGCTTTAACTGAAACTAATAAAAAGGTGAAGATTTCAAAAAAGTATAGTGAATATAGAGATACTATTAGGGATAAATAAAAATAATTTTCGTGATAGTAATTATCCACAACGTTCTGTTCGGCAATTTCCGGTGTCTCCGCGGAGTCTAAAAATTCCAAAAAATTGTGGAGGCTGCGGGAAGAATTTCCAACGGAAGCGAAATTTCAATGAAGTGCGCACTGAGACGGAACCATACCGGCGATTAGCTCCGCCGAGACTCTTGTTTAAGAAGCAGAGTAAAGTCTGCGAGAGGTTCGACGCGTTTCGAAGGACACCTCTTTTTCTCGCGATAAACATTTCGCGCTCGGTCCCGAAACGCTTCGACGACGGGCTTTTTATACCTTCGAGATCCGTTGCATCAGACCGTAGGAAAGTCTGCGTTTACATACCGGGAATTCGTGTTTAGATCGCTACATTTGCCGTTCAGCTGTACGCCGCTCAACAGTTTACTCGCCGCGGTGGAAAGATCGAACAGGATCGTACTGTGCAAGTGAAAAAAGCAGCCGAAAACGCGAATAAATAATATACGAACCCGTCTCGGTTTTAACACAAGACGTTCTTAAATTTACAAATTTCGAATCGACCGACTGCATTTGCAGTTCGAAATTCTAAAGACATCTTGTTACGCGAAAAGAAATCGAACCATTTTGCAGAAGATGAGCCATCTTGATTATGTTCAAGACGGCTTTGCTAAACAACCGTGCTTCTTCATTAACTCGTTTCTATTTCATTAAATAATTTACTTTGATTCGATGAAATTTTTAAATGTGCTGTGCTAACAAGTATATTTAGCTCTAATTTCTGTAAACCGAAGCGTGGATATTTCTAATGGAAGAAAAGATCACAGTGCGCTTCTAACATCGAAGGAACGCACTTACTGTAGTGATTAGTACAATACGGATGTGTGTGTAAAATAAAAACTTGTAATACCTATTACAAGAAGCTAGAATCTTTAAAAAATTTCTCTCTCTCTCTCTCTCTCTCTCTCTCTCTCTCTCTCTCTCTTTATTAATTTTAGAACATCAAAAATAATTTAGCCATTATTAGCTGTAACTGATATCGTTTTAAATTGCAGCTACTCATCATGGTCATGGATGCGTGAAGCCTGCAGTCTAGTGATTAAGAATCGCAACAAGAGTGACAGTGACCGGAATCATCGGAGCCGCGAGAAGCGAGAGGCCAAGAGAAAAAAGCGTTCGACGCGATTTGTTCGCTGAACGTCGACGATAAAAATCAAAAGTCCGTAAAACTTTTTTCTGCAGGCGTGCTCGGTAAGTTTATTCATACGGCCGTTGCACGGCATCGCCGGCCGAGCAGCGAAACAACGTATCTTCACACTTGTTGCGTTCGACGCCCTTCGCTTTTACCGCAAAACGGATAACGCCCGGTTCTATTTTATGTTGGCCGTGATAAAACCGTCGAGACTCGGCGGATAATTAAACGAGCCTGAAAATCGAGACAGACTATCCGCGATACTGTAATCGGCTGCAGGTGCGACCGCGTCGCCTTCTTCGACGCAAAAATTAATCTACACTTGTATTAACCATATCGGAAATTGCGATCCCTCGAACATGGGAATGCACACTATGAAATCGCAATTATCAACGGAATTTTCACGCTGAAAAATTCTGTTCGGTGTCATTGTACCAGGGGAGAAAGCACGCTCAACTCTAGGTGTCGTGTCTTCCACCCCCATGGACGTAAAAATGAGTAAATCAGCAAAATCTAGGGTTTGAAGTTCGTACAATGTGTTAAGAAATGAGATACAATGCAGGGAAATTTTTCTAGATTATTTTATCGAAAACAGAATGGAAGAAAATTTTGACTGTCGATTGAAAAATATTGTTCGCTGATATAAATATGTTAACGTACTTAAACAGTGTGCGAGAATGCGAAGTCTAGGCGCGGCTAATACGCAGCAAAATTCCCGCAGAGCCATCCCTTGTCGGCGAAGGAGGGGAAAAAATTCCGAGGGATGAGTTTAGGGGTGGAAAAATGCGATTTCCAGGCGGTGACCTCAGGGCGTCGAGATTTCCAAGACCCAGAAGCAGTTCCAAGGCGAACAGCGACGATAAATAACCTCCAGGCGACTACTTTGCATTTTTTCCAGCCGGCAACTTAGTTAGAACGGAAGGGTGGGTCTTTTCCATGGCATCGGAGAGGGGAGGGGGGTTGAAACGGGAGCATAGACGCCTGAGAAGGGAGCCTGGATTCATTGTTACGGAAAATGGATGGAGACCCGCGATGGAATCTTTTTCTGCGAGGTAAATGGAACGGAGATAGAAACGGAGATGAAGGATATAAAAGATGAACGACGCGATCGCTATCTCCGCGTGTGCAGCGTCACACTGACTTCCGGTCGGGATTAAGAAAGTAGATTGCCACCTTTCAGGGTTTAATGGCTAACCGATCGACGCCTTTGTTGAAAATTTCAAGAGGTTTTTGACAACTTACGTGCGAAAGGCAAGTGAAATTAACTTCGCCCTAAATTATCTTAACAATAAATTTAATAAGTAAAGTATACGCGTGTTAGTGAGCAATTTATTCTGAGCAATTTGTCCACATTGTTTCTCACAATGTGGAAAATCTGACTATATTCGAAGCGACAAACTCTGTGCGAGGAGAAGACAGCTTTCTTGGAGCGAAGGAAATTTCCGTTTTATTTTCAATTATTTTGTCGGACCAAAAATCATTTGAGTCAATTGTAAGAATCTGAAATTAAATGTTCCTTGTTAATAATTTTGATAAGTTGGAAATAGTACAGCAGTGTTTCTAAATTCTTGCACTGTATTCCATCAGAGAATAAGATACATTCGAATAGCAGACTGTATTGTATCATATTTATATATTTCGTCTAATATTTGATTAAATTTATATATGAAGTTTGTAAAATATTTGAGTTGAAACTACCTATTTCACGGAAAGGAACGTGTAGAATAATATTTATAGTTTAAAAGGAAGTTTTAAAACTCCCTTAATCTTTCAGGTCAATGAACAAATTCTTCTTAATCGGTGAAAATAAAATTATACCAACGAAATCCTCCCCACTTAGAAAAGGGGTGTAATAGAATCGAATCACAGTGATTCAAGATATTTTTTACAATGTAAAACGGAGATCTGAATTTGCTTAACCTGTAAACCAGATCTGCAAAGATTTCTGAATAAATAAAACAAAATCTTACCACCCCTATTGGCAAAGGGAGGCTATGGTGTCGGTTCACGAGGGTGTCAGTCGCGGCTCGATCGTGGCGCCATCGCACGAAGCACGGTGAAAGGTCAATACCCGAGAATCGATAAGGCAGGAAAGAGAAAGGTCGATAATGTTGCCGCAAGATGGAAACAAACCCATTTCATTATCCGCATTACGGGAAACGAATAAAATCTAGCCACGGATGCCGGAAGGGTGAGGTGACATAAATAAAACGGATCTACTGAGATGAAAAGTTATTTTCTCCGGGAGGAAAATGGATGACTTCATAAATTCCAGACGTAAACAAATCTTCGGAAAAGCATAACAATTGGGGAACAGAAAAACAAGATTTTCGTTCCTCAAAGTGATGTTAAAAATGCAGAACAGCGCGAAGAAGCGTCGCATCGTGAAATCTCGTGCACTTTTATAAAATATAAGAGGATAAATAATATCGTTGGGTGTAACAAGAATGGCGGAACGATATAATCGACGAGGCAGTCGTTCACGGAACAGCCATCTGGTCGCGGGTTAATTTTGCGATCAATTACAGCCAAGTGGAAGACATAACTTCAAGTAGTGGCTTCTGCTGCTTCGAGGTACTGCGTTCTCGAACAGTGCATTCTGCTCTGCGTTAAATGATCCATCAGCCAGCAGATTGTAATCATGAACGATGCTTTCAAGCACCAAAACAACTAAAAATCTCGGAACATTTACCTCTGAATTTTTCTGTTGCAGAAAGGCGCGAGTTAGAAGCTTTCAACTATTCAAAAAGACGTCCATAGAAATCTATGCCCTCAAAATAGACGTTAATCACCCTATTTAAACCAATTTAGACACCTCAATCAAGTTAAATACCTGGATTAATTTAGATACCCAAAATCCAACAACGATTCGAATACCTCCGTGATACTAGATTCAATGACTAGACCAATCAGGATTCGAATTGTGCCGCACCACGAGCAGAGTTCAGTCCTCTTCAAAGAGGCAGATGTTCACAAATATTCGCGTCTTAATCGAGTTCCATCTCATCAAGCCACGTCCTGGCGCGATGAATCCAGACCGTGGCCGTATCTCAGTCCAGCTACCCGCGTAAATCAAGCCTAAGTACCCGATATAAACGTAAATTCTGTATATTTACAATACGAGAAATGCACGTGGAACCCGCCTCCATTTGACTCGTAGTCGAGATTCGGGAGTGGACGTTCGGATATCGTTCTTTCGCCCGAGACCCATTAACTCGAATTGCCTCAGACGCTGCTGCGCGTCTCCTCTGCGTTTCTAACAAATGCCGGTGCTCGAAAAACGATACGTTGATGTCTTTATCAAAGCCTGCACCCGACTGCCGATGCTATAAATGTTGGCAATTTAATGGCAACCAAACCTTTCCACCGAAACAGTTCTTGTTTATACATTGACAAATACTTCGGTCGCTTTCTCAACCCCGATCGTGATAAACTATTAACGATGATTTTCAGCAGGACTTACGCTGAATATGAATGTTAGCCTTTTACTTGGCACCTTGCTAGGAATAAACTGATGGATTTGCTGCAGTCGTGGTAGAATGATAGATCAAGTATGAGACGCTAGAAGCATCAGAAAAATAGAAGATAGATTTCTATTTGACCCTTAACCGGGCTGTCAATTACTGTTGGTTACTGTACCGGTAAATATTGCATATTTCCAAGTTAGCAAGTGCAAGTAAATTTACTCTGAAACATTGCAAACTTCATAAGTTGACAGAGGATTAATATTAACATTATATTAATTATGATGGCTTATTTAAAGTTGGGCTGTTGCGGCCATCATAATCCAATTAAGGGTTCAAATTTTAATTGAAAATGCTACTAAACTGTAAATCGTTATTTGCTGTTTATTCATTCGAAGAAGACGGTGTTTTACGCGTTTGCAAGTGGAAGAGTGAGAAGTATTGTACGAGGAATTGAAAAGGACTTTTTGTACAGCTGATTTCAGGTTTGAAAGCGTGATACTGGGTCTATGAATTCGACGAGTACTCTCAAGGACAACGCAGAGACCAAGCAGCAAGGAAGAGACGGTGCAACACGAGGATGCAATCGTAGAAAAGGCGCCCGGGTAACGAGCCAACCACGTAAACTTGTCGTTGCTCGTAAACTGCAATGTTTAGATATCGCTCGAGCGATCCGCCGGTTTTATGCGAGCGCTCGCGCGCACGATCCCAAACATAGGAAGTTGATATAGAAGTCTATTCTCGTTGAGTAAATAAGCCGCCTCTGTGGCTGAAAAACACGCGGACCCGCGTGGTTCGTGCAGGACTTCGGGGTGGATCGGATTGTTGAGGAGAACCGCGGCCTCCACTTCCGGTGGATCACCCTGCGCCCTCGATCGTCTTCGAAAAAATAAAGAACGCTTCGGCAACGAGAACGAACTGCCTTTGTTCTTCTAGGTTTTCGATTCTTCTGTACTTCAACGGAATTTCACAGAACCCTAAATCAACCCCTTTGCCGATTTTTTAATTGTTCAACTAAGTAGTTTAGGACGTTATATGCTTTGATATTCTTTATTAACACGTTCAGCGCCACGTTACCTACATATGGGTGATGCTAGTTTTTAAACAATTTTGAAAATTCATTTTCATTTTAATATATCCGAACAAACTAAATTTGACTAGGACGTTTCGGATGCGAAAGAGTTCTAATTCCATCCCCTATGATCAATTTTAACTTTCTAATTTCGCTTTAATTAATTAAATTGCTTTGATTTTGTGAAAATTTTGGTGGTCGATTGTTGGCGACGAACGTGTTAAGTCCTATATTTTATAAAATTGTTGCATGTAAACTAATATATGAAGAAAATCAAACATATACAGTACAATTACAGTAACCCACACACTCTTCGAAGAGATTGTAACAGCTTACTGGTTAATTGCAATAATTACGGAAAGCACTGTCCCTTTTGCCTTGAATCAGTGAGATCAGAGCAGTTAACGCACACCGATCCAAAGCGCATTAAAAGTTGCTTAATTCGAAACGGATACGATTTGTTGGGCAATAAGAGTTTTCAAGTCCCTAGTTGACACATTTCAATCAGCTCTTCGCGTGGATCGAGCGAAAACTTAATGGCCATTCATGCACCATAAAGCAGCGTGTCGAAATTGTTGAAAATGGTTTTCTAAAATTATCTTTCGTCTAAATTCCTGCAGTCTGCGCGAACGAATCGAGTTGTGGTTAAACCTAGCTTCCAATAGATCAATCATGGCCGCAGAATTCTTCAAGGACGTTCGTAGAAGGAACAATCTCAAGAATCCATTGTTGCAGTATAGAAAAAAAAGGGTTCGGAGTACAATAGATCCTGTTGCGACTCCTTTTAAATAGTGTCCTTGAGACATTGAATGGGTCATCTGACCATTTCGTACACTTTTATAAATATGAAGCAAATCTTTAATTTAACCCCTTGTACATTAAATTTATGTTAATTTAACCCTTGTGATAATATCAGGAGAACAAGGTAATAAGTTTTTAAAATTGCGCCAAATTAAGACAAAAATGTTTTTGAGACATTAGAGAAAATTTTGTTTTGCTTTGTTCTGTTTTGTCATTCTAATCGATTGTAATTTTCGAAATCATTTTTGGTTGTCTAATAACTTAGTCAGACTAATACTTCAAAAAAATTCAAGTGATTCGGTTCAGTTTCATAAAAGTTATTGCGTTTTGAAGTGTCCAAATATTAGCGTCATTTTCTGTAAACATAATCTACTAAATATGAATCTTATACATTCGTTCCAAATCGAAACAAAATTGGATTCACCTGTCGTCAAAATCTAAGAATGAAAGTATATGAAGACATAAAAAATGTGAAATCGTGATCTAGTTGCAATGAGTGTCGGCAGCATTTCGTTCTGCAAGAGGAATACGCAGAAAATGATCAATCTCGGAAGGATCAAGGAACCTAGCCTCGACTGGAAAGAGAGAAAAAGAGAGAGAGAGAGAGAAGAGAGAAGCATCGTTCCCGATGGAAAAATTCGAGCTGATTAACGAACCGGTCGAACGTTTAACAAGCGAAGCGTGTGCGCATAATAAGCGAACTCCTCAGCACAACGAAGAATCCTCGAAGGTCCTTCGCGCGGAGAGAATAAATTCTGCAGCTTATTAGAGGCGAAATGGCGGGAGAAAGGAAAAGAAGGCCGAAAGGGAGAGAGAGGGAGATGAAGAGAGAGAGAGAGAGAGAGAGAGAGAGAGAGCCGAGCGAACAGTAAAGGAAGAGAGAACGAAGACGAAGCTAAAGTGGAAAAAAGACCGCGAAAGCGCGAGCGGGCGTGATAAAGACTTGCTCGTCGAAATGGAATACTCGGCGCAGAAAATGGCGGCCTGGCCGGGGAATTCGAATAAATTCGAAGCTGTTCCGTAAAAACACGAACGCTGGCTACGCTTTACGACATTATGCGCCGGTAAGTTATGAATATTGCAGCTCGTACGGTTGATTAAGTGGACGCCGCTGCGCCAGAGAGAGCACGTCCTCTCGCGCAGCCGTTCTCTTTATCTACCCCGAATCACAGCCGCCATTAAGCGGAAGGCATCTAACACCTATGCCAGTGTCACCACGCATCCCAACCAATCTCCGCCGATTTTTCGTCGCACAATTATTCCCTGTGATTCGTCGACAATCCTGAGAAACCTCCGCGAAGCTGCTCGACTATTTTCAGACACGGAAGACGACGCCTCTGTTCGCTTTGCGATTTCGATTTTAGATTCTCGGCCACCCGTGCACTCCAATATTAGACCACTTGGGTTTTGCTTTATTTCAAGGCACTTCGGCTTCTGGAAATTCTCCCGTGTTTGTGGCATTTTTATTCGGGCGGTGGTCGTCTATTTTTTATTTTATTCGCGAGGTTGGGGAAACTGGGTTTTACCTTGTAGGGGGCACGGTTGGTGTCTCTGTTAAATAAATAATTGAATAATATTCGTAAGCGGGATACACTCAAGGCATAAAGAAGAACTATTAGCCATCCGAGGAATTTTTAGCAGGAACGGCGACAGTTCATTTTTGTATTCGGAACTGCATTCGAATTCTACTTTTTGATTTAATTATATCGATGGCGAACTCGAGGAAAACGGGATAATTTGCGAAGATTAATCAGCTGCGGTAATGTGAACAATAATTGCAAGATAAACTCTAACTTCTCTACGTTTACAGCTCGCTAATTCGCGAAAAAATTTCGCAAGAACCAGAACGTGTTTGCGCTACGTTCGACTCAACAAACTGCTTACTCGTTGACACAGATGTTTTTCGCCGCGCAGGTTTTATAAGACTGTCTATAAAAGTTCGAACTTGTATAACCGATCTGCAGCGAAATAATTACGTGCCTCGAATACATGAATACCGATATAGGTCGTCTGTTTGCCGGCTGACTAATAAACACATAGTAACTAGACTATGGAACTTCATATTTATACCTACTGTGCGTAAATCTATCAGCATCTTGCATGCATTTTCGAGTTTAGTATCAATGGGTCACCATAAATTTCTATTCTTTTCTATCCAAATTTTTGTGATCAGCGATAATTTAGCCAATTTCTTGCAACAATTCCATTTCTTCTAACGAGAAAAATCCAACTGTTGTTGCAAACGATTAATTCTCTAAAATACAGTATAAAAATAATTTAGCCAATTTCCAGCAATAATGGGTCATTTTTTGTATCGAGAAAAGCCAAAAACAGCTGTTGGAAGCGATTAGCTCCAATTTACCGTTAACCTTCACAAATAATTTCCGCGGTATAACAATAATTCGGTTAATTCTTTGTAGCAGGGAAGGCTCGAAAGATTCGTCTGGATGCAAGATGCTGTCTGAAAGATTCGGGAGACTACGGCGATACTCCGAAAGAGTAAAAAAAATGGAAGAAGACGGTCCAGAAGGGGAGAAAGAAACGGATCTCCCGCCAAGAGGGGCCCACTGCAGCCGAGGGCCCCGGAACATGGCTGCAACATCAAGTATCAACAATATTGCCTCGTGACCTCGGTCCTTTGACATCTGAAAAATAAGACGAGGACACAGACCGTATCTCCGCGGCTTCTCCGGCCCCCTCGTTCCCTCTGTCCTCTCCCCGTGGACCCAACTCGGTTTCGTTCGCTGCAGAAAGCTTGTTGGAATTCAAAATGGCTGTCCTCGGGTTGCAGTGTGCGTGGGCAACACCGGTAACACATGTGTGTCCCTTCGCTCGGAACGTTTCTATCTCTTCTCGTTCTACGAACCGCTCTAATACCGATCGCTGCCTCGAAAATAGCATCTGCAAGCATTGGCCATCTTTGCAACCCTTATTCCTATCAATTGAACCTTGCAAGAGCGACGCATTTTATATATTGTGGCTGGATTAGGACAAGTCTTTATGTACCGATCTCCGTTTCGCAGATTTTTGGAGTCTACATCTGCGAGATATCGAAATGATCTCTTAACAGATTATGTACATATACATTTATCTACCGTGAAATAATTATTTCGATTTGTATTAATGCTTTGTACATGAAGATATTTATTTATTTATTTATTTTATACAGAATAAACCCAATGATAAAATGAATTTCGAAAGAGTCGAAAATTCACAACGCATAACAAAGTCCATTGCTATTCGAAATTTTCGTTATGTTTAATTTATAAGTTTTCTAAATATGTCATAAAACATTTTATCAAAACGAGTAATCAACGAGTGAAAAGCTTTTTTTATTACCCGAAGCGTGAATTACTTGTCACTGCGAAGGTGAAAACCCCAATTCTGAAACGAGTCGACCGAAAATTAACTCACCGGTTAACGGTTAACCGAGTGGGAGTAGTTGGTAATTGGGCTGCTGAATCTGTAAGCTAATGGCACTCGTGATTCATTGATTGGGATCTTTATTTTATTTAGCATTTTATGGGTCGACTGGCATGTCGATCACGCGACTCCGGATTTTATGAAGGTGAAGTGCAAATACATAATCACAGCCATTAGCATTTTATAGATTCTCTTTCGCTTTCCATCGTCCGATAGACGACGTTGGCACGGTCTCTATCCATCTCTGTCTCGCTAGCTAGATTTTGGTCGATATCCGAAGATCAACGTGCTGTCACAGTCCATCGCAGACACAAGATCAGACTAAAACCATTCATACATTTATGGATGAGGTGATTATTCAAATACGCGAGTGCAGGGAAACGAAGCCGCGCTAAACGATCGATCAGCTCTTAAACTATAAAAATCCTAATCTCTAACGACATTGTCGTCGCCAGCAAAAATCAGCGCAATCGAGGCACCCGAACCGCTTTCCGGGGGACCAATTAACGCATTCATTAAACAGCCGACCTTTTCACGAGCCTTGAAACTCAAAGAGTAATTTCCATCAGAGGACCGAAAGAAATCTGTGGCAATCAAGAAATTCCTCGGAAGTCGAAGCCAACGGGTCCGACATTGGTCGGAGGTGTAGGCTAGGTATCGGGCAGGTTAGGTTGGTCTTGGGCTGGGTTCTGGATTCCCTGCGAACCGAAACGTGATTCCTCGAAGTGGGGATATGCCGGGTGAAAGGAACAGCAGAAGGAGAGAACCGAGAGAGCCATGGATCGAAAGCGGGAGAACGCCATCGTCCGACGGCGGCCATGCTACTGCTCCGAGGAGAAGAAGGTTTCCATCTTTGTGAATTCTCCGGGGCGGTTGAACCCGAAGGCGTGATCGAAGCGATCAATTCTGTTCTTTATCTCGCATCCAACAATTAATTAGACGTTAATCGCATCTTTAGAAATCCATTTTATTTTTAGAGAATTTTTAACACGTCGAGTACCGAGAATCAAGCCCTCGAATTACCGCAATAGAAAAGTAATTTGATTTAATGATACTGAAACTAGCAAGTTTAGATTTATCACAGCGGATGCTATTATGAGTCTTATGCATTCTA